>WOXC01000703.1:0-46003 GCA_011680675.1 Gymnobelideus leadbeateri | reverse complement strand
CTGTTTAATTTAGTTCATTTCTTTCCATTTCCCTTCATCTTTTCATTATTTGTTCTCCTTATTATGTGCTTTGACTTTGATGTCCTGGAATTATAACACATATTTGTTGCTCCAAGTTTAATTCTTGGCAATTGATAGTGATCTGGTATTTATATAGTGTCTTGTGTCCAGTAGCATTCCAGAGTTCTGAATAAACTAAGTACAGAAATTGCTTTGACCAGCTAGAAGGCATGATCATCTCTGTAGTGGAAAATGACAGCTGGTCAATTGTATATTGCATTATAGAGTGCTGTCCTTCAGGAAGCAAAACATTCTATTACAAATAAAGTTGCTTTTCCAAGCATAAAGAACCAAGAAATGGGTATTTTTTGTATGTCACTGGTTTCCACCCTCATCGAATGAATCTTTTCCAAGTACTTGTGTTCTAGATGGCCCCAAATTCTAAAGTCTGACAAGTCAGGCTATGTCAAAGAAAAAAAAAAAACAACATAAAATTCCTTTGTTGCTAATCACCTTTTTAATGTGTGTGCAGATACAAATGCAACAAGAACTAAATGCAAAAAAATCTGCAGATGTGCACATCCAGAAAGTTAGGATTAATTAGATAAATGGACATCAACATCAATGGAATACATACATGGAAGTTTACTTAGTTTTATGGAAGTCTGTCAGTGAAGACTGTCCCAGATCAGACAATAACTATTTGCCTGCTCACTATTTCCTCCTGAATTTTCGACCATCACACCAATTGCGATATATTTAAAAGAAACCTTTGTACCTCATATATAATAAACTCCCTCTTAAAACCAGTTCACCCTCCTGACTTCTCTATTCCTGTCAATGATAGCACCATTCTCCCATGTGCTCAGGCTTCAAAACCTCTGAGTCATCTGTTGTAAATTGAGCGCATACACTCATTTCTATTCATAGATAGGTTACTGTTCATAGCATCTCTGTGAGGTAGTTCACTGTTGAAAATGGGCCACTGAGAGGTTGAACAACTTCTTAGAAGCTACACTGAAAGACAGGAAAAAAGCCCCAAATAAGCCACATATATCAGTTCTCAGTCCAATGAAAGGAGAGGGGATTAAAAACCAGTTACTAAGCACTTACTATGTTCCAGGCATTGTTTACTAAGTGATTTACAAAGAGTATCTCCTTTTATCTTCACAACATTCCTGGGAGATAAGTACTATTATTATCCCCATTTTGGAAATTGAATCAGAGAAGGGAAATGAATTTCCAAGGGGGTCACATAGCTAGTAAATGTCTAAGGTTAGACTGGAATTCAGATCTTCCTGACCCCAGGCCTAGCATTGCCATCAAGGTGTTTGGGTCACTTATCTTATTAGTAAGGTACAGTGTTTTATCATGAAAAGCAAACAAGAGCTGTTGCTGCTAGTAGCAAGATATGGACTTAAGAACATTTTACTCATTGTTTAGGGAGAAACAAGAGGGGGATGCTTCTCAATGCATCTTCTGTCTCTGGGCACTGGCTGACTCCCATGCTTGGAATGCTTTTCCTTCTCCTTTTCCCATTTCTTGGAATCACTTATTTCTTCAAAGTTTATCTCAAGCACTATCTCTTTCCCAGATCCCCGCCCAACTTTGAGTGTTTTTTTTTGTTTTCTCACTAAAATGAAAAACCTTGTGCTCATTTTATCTTTTTTCTCTATATATTGTAATGGGAACATATTGTCTCAATAGAATGTAAGTTCCTTGAGAACAAAAATTGTTCCATTTTTATCTTTATGTCTACAGTAAGTAGTACAATTGTTATTTTTAATGACAAAGGAAATATGTCATTTTTCTATATATGTGTATACTATATATAACCGCAAACATACATATGAATATGTATACATGTTACATGCATATATGTAATGAATGTATATATAGTGTAAATTGTTAAATATTTTTAGGGGAAAGTCATACAGTGAATTAGTATACATTTCTAATGACCTTCCTCTCTATTTCAGGTCATTTATTTACCTATTCTTCAAGATTCAACTCAGATTTTAACTTTACCTCTTCCAGCAAGTATTCTCTGGTGTTCCCAGGTGAAGTGAGAATCTTGTATGAATCCATTATCCCTTGTTTCTACCTCTCATTCATTTATTGCATCCTACCCTTTCTTACAGCTTTCTGTATTATAACCCTATTAGATCTCGAGATACTTTGTAACAAAGGTCATGGCTTATTCATTTTTGTACCCAACTATCATACATTAATAGATTGCCTTGTGCATAGTAGGTTTTCAACCAATGTTTGTTGAATGAATGAATAAATATATTTGTAGGGCTTTGTCTTTTCCTTAGTCTTCTGTATGTAAATTTACCTTTTTTGTGTATTCAGCTTACATGACATAAATCTTTCAAATGAGAGGAATTGTTACCTAGTAATGAAAGGAATGGCAAATAGGACCAGAAGGATTTGGACAAGGACAACTCTCTGTCTCCCTTCAAAATGAATTTACAAATGAACGTTGAAAAGACATTCTTTATCCAGGAGTTATTGGAAATTAGTGAATAAAATGAACTTCAGAAAATGAAAAGATGTAGTATGAATCTAATTGCACTCTTCTGTAGGAAGAGCATAATGGTTCTCTTACGTATTATGAGTGCATCCAACAATTATTACTCAAGATGTAATCTAAAAAGAAAATGCTGTCCGTTAGCCAAAATGGGTAAGGCCAGATATATTGCTATTCTTAAACTACAAATTAATCATTCTCTTCCCCAATTGTCACTAATTTTTATTATTGTTGCAAATTCTTCTAGTCTTTCTTTCAAAATGGAATTTTTTTATATGAAAATGACTTTTCCACACAAAGGCATTACCAAATTAATGTATATATTTATGCCTACTTTATGAAACGGTGGTGATAATAACATCAATCTTTTGTAATCTTTTTGCTTTAATTTTTATCTTCAGTTAGACTAGCTTACATGTTGAAAAGCACTGATTATCTCTAAGTTGAGACTGACATGACCGAAAAGGGTGGGAACAAAGTTTTGTAACTTGAAATACTAGCCTTAAAGTCATCTCAAAAGTACTATAGTTAACTTTTGATTGTTCTCCTTTTTTTGTTTATGAATCCCTTACAGATGATACATTGTCCAAGCCTTTCTTTACTCAGATGAAAAATTAATCTATTTTCCTACTTGTCATAGAACGGAAATAATGGTGGGAGAGATTTAAACAGCTAAACTTTGTCCTGGAGGAATTCCCAAAGGAAACTAGAAGCAATATGACTATCCAGCAATTTCATTCGGCACCACATAATAGTTATTAATGCTATTAATGCTTTCTCTCTGTATCTGTCTGTCTGTCTCTGTATCTCTGTGCCTCTCTCTGTATCTCTGTCTCTGTCTTTCTCTGTCTCCCTCTGTCTGACTGTTTCTGTCTCAGCGTCTCTTTGTGTGTCTTTCTCTCTGTCTCTATTTCTCTTTCTCTGTCTCTCTGTCTCTGTCTGCCTGCCTGCCTCTCTGTCTGTGTGTCTGTGCATCTGTGTGTCTGTGTGTCTGTCTGTCTGTGTGTCTGTCTGTCTGTGTGTCTGTCTCTCTCTCTCTCTCTCTCTCTCTCTCTCTCTCTCTCTCTCTCTCACACACACACACACACACACACACACACACACACACACACATACACATACACATATACCCAATCGCAAAACTCATGACCAATGATATCTCAGGGCCTGTTGAATCCAGAAAGGGGAAGTATTATCAAGGTTAAGACATTGGAAAAGAAGTATACAGAGACCAAAATATACCAAGTCACCTGCACTGTTGATCAGAATAAGAAATTGGAAAACCTACAAGACAGCTTCAACAAGCTTCACAGGGAAATGCTAAAGTAGATAAGTTTCCTGGCTTTAGAAGTCAGGAAGACCTGAGTTGTAATCTTGCCTCCAACACTTCCTAGCTTTATGACCCTGGGCCAGATACGTAAACTCTAGAAAATGAGGCTATTTTCTTTCTTTCTTTGTTTCTTTTATTGTTTTTTTTTTTTGTTTTTGGAGTGGGGAAGGTAGGGCAACTGGGGTTAAGTGACTTGCCCAAAGTCACATAGCTAGTTTTGTGTTAAGTGTCTGACACCAGATTTGAACCCTTGTCCTCCTGACTCCAGGGCCAGTGCTCTATCCACTGTGCCACCTAGCTACCTTATTTTCTTCATCTATGAAGTAAAATATTGGATTTAATGGATTTAAGTCCTTTCTAGCTTTAAATTTAAAACTACATGATCCTAAATATGAATGATTCTAAATATGAAGACTGTGAGAAAATTTTGCATTACCTTTTTTAAAACTGTATTTACTGGGGGCAGGTAGGTGGCACAGTGAATAGAGCTCTGGCCCTGGAGTCAGGAGGACCTGAGTTTAAATCTGGCATCAGACACTTGACACACTCCACTTCTTTTCTCCTTTGACCTTGTCCCTTTTCAAAAGTGCTTGCTTCTGACTACCTCCTCTTCTAATCATCCCCCTCTATCATTCCTCCCCCCATTCCTGCCCCCCCCCCCACTTTCCTGTAGGGTAAGAAAGGCAATGGAGTGTGTATGTTATTCCCTCTTTAAGCCAAACACAATGAGAGTAGGTGGACTCATTCTCTTTCACCTCCCTCCTCTTCCTCTCCATTGTAATAGTTTTTTCCTGCCTCTTTTATTTCCCCCTTTTCCTTTTCCCAATATATTCCTCTCTCACCCATCTGTCACATACGTGTGTGTATGTGTTACAGTATCATCTTTCCATGTAAGAATATAAACAGTTCAATTTTAATAAGCCCTTATGATTTCTCTTTCCTGCCTGTTGACCTTTTTATTCTTCCCCTGATTCTTGTATTTGAAAGTCAAATTTTCTGTTTAGCTTTGGTCTTTTCACCAAGAATGCTTGAAAGTGGGGGGGCGGAGCCAAGATGGCGGAGTAGAAACAGCTCCTCCAAGCCTCTCTGCCCCCAGATTCCCCCCAAACTATGTAAAAGGGGACTCTGAACAACTTCTGGAGCCCCAGAACCCACAGAACGACACAGAGAAGCTAACCTCCCGCTGAGGACAGCCCAGCAGCCCTGCAGGAAGGACCAGCGCAGTGGTCTGGGACCTGGCAGCGCGCAGAGCGCAGAGCGCAGGAGCGGAGCCGAGCCCAGGTCCACGTGAGCCGAGGTTTTAGCCCCAGGGCGGCAGGGCCAGCAGCCGGCTGGAGGAACCCCAGAACACCAGGAGCAGTGGCGACTCCAGAATTATCAACATAGACATGCTTAGGACAAAGTAAGAGGTTAGTGTCCTATGGACTTTGGGACTAGTATTTGGGGAATGCGTCAGCTCCCTCCCCTGGGGGCTAGAAGCCGCTGAAGAGACACACCATTTTGTAGTTTTCAGAGGCAGCTCCCGCTCCCAGCCTGCAAATTTGTAGGGAGATCCAGCAATCAGTCTTGGGGGTTAATCGCTCTTGCTTTAACCTACCTGGATCTGGATTGTGATCTAGGGTGGAAGTTGTGGGTGGGTTTACAGGTTGCCAGAAACGGAAGTTGCCCCCCACACATTCGGGACGAAAATTCCTCTATCTGGCCTTAAAGCCATAGTGTGGCAACAAGCCCAAAAGTCAAGCAACTAAGTGGCAACATGCCAAGGCAAAGGAAACAGAAAACTGCAACCTTAGACTCCTATTTTGGGGGCATAGAGCGGGAAAAGGACTGTGAGGTCAGAAGTCCTGCTCCAAAAGCCCCAGGGGAAAACATGAGCGGGTTGCAGGCCATAGAGGACCTTAAGAAGGACTTTAAAAATCAAATAAGAGAAGTGGAGGAAAAATTGGAAAGAGAAATGAGAAGGATGCAGGAAAAGTATGAAATGAGGGTCAACAGCCTGACTGAGGAAAACAACACCTTAAAAAATAGACTAGCTCAAATGGCAAAGGAGGCCCAAAAGGGCAATGAGGAGAAGAATGCCTTAAAAAGTCGAATTTGCCAGATGGAAAAAGAATCTCAAAAGTTCACTGAGGAGATTCATTCCTTCAGAGTTAGACTGGAGCAAATGGAAGCTAGTGACTTTATGAGAAATCAAGATGCTGTTAAGCAGATCCAAACAAATGAAAGATTAGAAGGCAATGTGAAATATCTCATGGGAAAAACCACTGACCTGGAAAATAGATCCAGGAGAGACAATTTAAAAATTATTGGACTACCTGAAAGCCATGATCAAAGAAAGAACCTAGAAATGACCCTTCAAGAAATTCTCAAGGAAAACTGCCCTGATGTTTTAGATCCAGAGGGCAAAATAGAGGTTGAAAGAATCCACCGATCACCTCCTGAAAAAGATCCCAAAAAGAAAACTCCCAGAAATATTATAGCCAGGTTCCAGAATCCCCAGATCAAGGAGAAAATACTACAAGCGGCCAGGAAGAAACAATTTCAATATTGTGGAAACACAATCAGAATAGCCCAGGACCTGGCAGCTTTGACACTGAGGGATCGAAGGGCATGGAATATGATATTCCAGAGGGCAAAAGAACTGGGAATGAACCCAAGGGTCAGCTACCCAGCAAAACTGAGTATTTTGTTTCAGGGGAAAATATGGTCATTCAGTGGAATAGAGGACTTTCAAGCATTCTTGAGGAAAAAACCAGAATTGAATAGAAAATTTGACATCCAGACACAAGAGGGAAGAGATGCCTGAGAAGGTAATCAGGGAAAAGAAATCAAAAGGAACTTATCAAAGTTGAACTATTTACATTCCTATATGGAAAAGCAATAACTTTGACTGATGATATCTTTCTCACTATGAAAATAATGGAAGAAGGGGGTGTGGTCATATGAATACATATGCGAATGTGTGTGTATATGGTTACAGTTATATATGGATAGAGGGCATAGGTTGAATTTGTTTGGAAGGGAGAATACTCAAGGGATGAAATTATGAGGTGAGAGAGGAAAGTGGCAAGAGGAGATGGGGAGAGACAGGGTAGGGTAAACTATCCCATGTAGAAGAAGCAAGGGGAAGTGGTTGCAAAGGAGGGGGAGTATAAGGAAGGCTAAAAAGGCAAAACCACATTCACATTGAATTTGGTTCAGGGAGAAAATGACATACATACTAAATGGGATGTCTCAACCTGCAGCAGGATAGTGGGAAGGGGGATGAGAGGAGGGATGATGAATGGGAGGGCATCCTTGGGGGGAGGGGAGTTTGGAAGTACCCACTATAGAAGAGGGACAGGATCATGTAGGGAATTGACCAGGTGGGGGGTGGGATGAGTGGGAGGAAATTATAAGCAGCCTTGTACAATATATCTACTATGATAATGTTTTGCATAGCTAGACATGTACAACATATACTGAATTACTTATCTCCCAAGAGGGAATGGGTGACAAGGGAGGAAGGAAATGGATCTGAAATTCGAGGTCTTAACATTAAATGTTTCAAATATATATAAATACTATTATTAATACTCTTTTGCTTGTAATTGGGAG
Organism: Gymnobelideus leadbeateri; assembly: GCA_011680675.1. Classification (NCBI taxonomy): domain Eukaryota; kingdom Metazoa; phylum Chordata; class Mammalia; order Diprotodontia; family Petauridae; genus Gymnobelideus; species Gymnobelideus leadbeateri. The sequence goes on along the minus strand of WOXC01000703.1, from coordinate 38,543 downwards.
ATAAGATGTGCAGGCATTGGGACACAAAGATTCACCTTCCTCTAATGGAAAAGTCGATGGGGTATGGGAGAGAGCAGATTGGAGGAAGCGATATCTTGTGGGACTACTATTCTGGGAGGTTGGGTAGGGGAATAATGGGGGAAAATGATTGTAACTCAAAATCTGGCGGAAATGAATGATGTAAAACAGAAGTTAATAAAGCATTTGTTTAAAAAAAAAAGAATGCTTGAAAGTTCTCTATTTCATTAAATTTCCATTTTCCCCTGAAGTATTTGTATTCAGTTTTGCTGGTTAGGTGATTCTTGATTTTAGTCCTAGCTCCATTGACTTCCAGAATATCATATTCCAAGCCCTTCAGTCCCTTAATGTAGAAGCTGCTAGCTGTTGTGATATCTGGATTGTATTTCCACAATGCTTGAATTGTTTTTTTTGTTTGTTTTTTGTTTTTTCTGGCTATCTGTAATCTTTTCTCTTTGACCTGGGAACTCTGGAATTTGACTACAATATTCCTGTTAGTTTCCCTTTAAGAATCTTTTTCCAGAGGTGATTGGTGCAGTCTTTAGAATTCTATTTTACTTGCTGTTTCTAGAACATTGGGGCAGTTTTCTTTGATAATTTCTTGAAAAATGACATTTAGGCAATTTTTTATGATGGTTTCAGGTAGTCCAATAATTTTTAAAATTATCCCTCCCGGATCTATTGTCCAGTAGTTTTTCCAATGAGATATTTCACATTGTTTTCTATTTTTTAAAATTCTTTTGGTTCTGTTTTGTAATTTCCTGATTTCTCATAAAGTCATTAGATTCCATTTGCTGCATTCTAATTTTAAAGGAATAATTTTTTTTCTTGAAATGGTGAAATTGAAATGAAAAGGTGATTTTTTGCACCTCCTATTTGGTCCTACTACAATAATTGATTATTAAATATAAGAGAGAAATATTGATTTCTCATACTTCTTTTCTTTTCGTTTAAATACTGTTTTATTGAATGTATCAAATCACAAATACTTTTTTTTACTAGCTGTTATTGGATATTTTCCATCCATTACCAAGAACATGCTATTTCTACATCAAGGGAGGGCTCAGAAATCTAAATGGATTTCCAGACACCATCTTCTTAGACACAATAGGCTTCCCAAATCTGCCTTCCTTTTCTAATATCCTTTCTGTCAATTGACAGTAGTGATGAAGATCTTTTCTGTGAACCTGGGTTCATAAGTTTCCTTTTATACATTCATATCAAACATTTCAACATTAGTCATGTTGTAAAGAAGAATTAGAACCAGTGGGAGAAACCATGAGAAAGAAGAAAGGACCATTCTCTCACCCAAAAAACCATAAGACAGAGCAAATAGTAGACTTTGACCTGAAATTAGACTCCATAGTTCTTTCCCTGTATATGGATAGCATTTTCTATTGTGTATTCCTTGGAGTTTTTTTTTTAGAAATTTGATTTGCTGAGAAGAGCTAAGTCTATCAAGGTTAGTCAACACACAACGTTGCAGTTACTGTGTACAGTGTATTCCTGGTTCTGCTCACTTCACTCCGCATCAGTTCATGTAAGTCTTTCCAGGTTTTCCTGAAATCTGCCTGTTCATCATTTCTTATGGAACAATAGTATTCCATTTACATTCATTCGTATACTGCAAATTGTCCAACCATTACCCTATTGATGGGCATCCTCTCAGTTTCCAATTTTTGGTCACCACAAAAGGAGCTGTTATAAATATGTTTGTACATGTGTGTCCTTTCCCCATTTTATTATCTTTTTGGAATAGATAGATGCCCAGAAATGATATTGTTGGTTCAAAGGTATGTACAATTTTATAACCCTTTGGGGATAGTTCCAAATTGCTTCCCAGAATGGTTGGATAAGTTCACAACTCTACCAATAATGCACTAGTATTCTAATTTTCCCACATCTTCTCCAACATTTATCATTTTCATGTTTTGTCATGTTCGACAATCTGATAGATGGATGTGTTACCTCAGAGTTGTTTTGATTTCCTTTTCTCTAATCAATAGTAATTTAGAACATTTTCATATGGCTATAGATAGCTTTAACTTCTTCATCCAAAAACTATCCATATATTCTCACCATTTATCAATTGGTGAATGACTTGCATTTTTTTTAAATTTGACTCAGTTCCCTATATATTTTTGAAATGAAGCCTTCATCAGAGACACTGGTTGTAAAAACCATTTCCTAGCTTTCTGCTTCCCTTCTAATCTTGGTTGCATTGGCTTCATTTGTGTAAATGCTTTTCAGTTTAGTGTAATTAAAATTATCCATTTTGCATTTTGTAGTATTCTATATTTCTTGTTTGGTCATAACTCCTTCCATTCTCCATAAATCTGTCAGGTAAACTATTCCTTGCTCTCCTAGTTTGCTTATACTTTCAGCCTTTATATTTAAATTGTGCACCCATTTTGACTTTATCTTTCTATACAATGTAAAGTTTCATTAGTTTCTGCCTCAAGACTTCATAATATTTAAAAATATTTTCTGGGTCCCTTCAGTAACTATATGTTCCATTGTTGTCATCATACAATGTAGGAAATGTAAGAAGTTTCTGAGATATATTGTATAAATTCCATGGTGAGATAGGGAAACAAATATAGTAGTTTTAATGCTTAATCTCAGCTTCTGGTCGCCATCTACCATGACATTTCTTTTTCTTTTAGTTCTTATTGGTTGATATCTCATTTGAAAATGCCTGTGGTTTTGCATTCTCATTTCTCATAAAGCTAACATTTGCTTCCTTCTTAAAGGATGCAACTTCCCTAAACCCCCAAGCCTCTGTAGTTTTCAGGCTCACCCAACTAATCATTTCTTCTCTGCTATTACAATTGTGTGGAAGTGACATTTTCCTTGGGAAAACAACAGCAACAACAACAACAACAACAAAAAAAAATCTCACTCACTTTGTCCAACCACCCCTACTTCTCTTTAAGTCTTTGTCTCTTTTCCTGTTTTCCAATAAACTTCTTGAGAAAGCCATCATATTTGTAGTAACCTGAACAGAATAGACAATGGTGACATTTATGCCATGGCTAAGTGACTCTTAGCTATGGTCGAAGTGGAGACTTGCCTTCTGTCAAGAAAAATATGGTAAAGGGGATTAAAGAATGACTAAATTTTCAAGGCTTTTTTTTTTCAGGGAGAATGGCAGTGCTTGGAGCTTCCAGATCCCCTCATTTTTGTAAACACTTTGAAATCTGACTTTCAAACTCATTTAACTGGAGTTGCCCTTTACAAAGTTATTATTGATCTTTTCATTGACAAATCTAATGACCTTTTGTCTATTCTTTTTACTTGCTTATATCCTTTGAAACTATTGGTCAATCTATCCTCCTGGATTCCCTTTCTTCTATAGGTTTGTATGACATCACTCTTTTCTGGATCTCCTCCTCTTTATCTGACTCTTCTTTCTTAATTGACTTTCTTTGCTTGACCTTCATTCACATCATGCCTCTTCACCGTGGGTACCTCCCAAGGCTCTGTCCAAGATCCCTTCCTTTTTTTCCTTTATACTATATTACTTGGTGATTCCAACAATTTTCTTGGGTTAAGCTATCAACTCTGTGTAGATAGTTCCCAGATCTTATCTACATCTATCTATCTATCTATCTATCTATCTATCTATCTATCTACCTATGTCTGTCAGTCTGTTTGCCTGTTTGTCTATCTACAGTCCAAATTTCCCTCTTGAAAACCAGTCCTGCATTACCAAATGCATTTTAGACATCTCAAATTAGATGTCACAGAGATATTTCAAACTCAAAATGTTAAAAAAAATATTTAAGGGCAGCTTGGTGTTGCAGTGGATAGAGCACTGACCTTGGACTCAGGAAGACTCATCTTCATGAGTTCAAATCTGTCCTCAAATGATTACTAGCTGTGTGATCTTGGGCAAGTCAGTTACCCTGTTTGTTTCAGTTCTTCATCTGTTAAATGAGCTGGAAAAGGAAATGCTGAAACACTCCAGTATCTTTGACAAAAACCAAACAAAACAAATGGGGTCACAAAGAGATGGAAATGTCTGAACAACCGTAAATATTAAAAATGGGACTTGTTATCTTTCAAACTTCCTTATTAGTGTCAAGGGCACCCTCATTCTACAATTCCCTAAGCTTACAACTTTGGTTTTATTCTTAACTCCACAGTCGTATTCACCCATGTATCCAATCATTTGTTAAAACTTGTGGTTTTTATCTTCACACCATCTCATGAATTGCCCCATCCCTTTTTTTTCTCTGAGGATGCTACCACCCTAGTAGAGGCCCTTATCATTTCATACCTGGACTATATATGATCTTCTGGTCAGTGTCCCTGTTGCAAGTCTCTCCTCAAACCAGCCTATATTCCATTCTACTTTCAACTGATTTTCCCAAAGTTCAGGCCTGACCATAAGACTCCCTACTCCATAAAACAAACAAAGAAAAACACTCTAATGACTACCACCTCCAGGATCGGATATAAAGTTGTTTCTTTATATCATAAAGATCTTCAAAATTTTAACCCACCCTAAGTTTCCAGTTTTCCTTCATTTTACTATCCACCATATGCTTGAGCTCTGGTCTTCTTGATATTCTTTGCACATGATATTTCATCTCTTTCCTATGGAGCCTTTTCCTAGATTTTCCCTATGCTTGTAATGCTATCTTTCCTCACATCCATTCCCTGGCTTCCCTGGTTTCCTTCATGATTCAATTCAAATTCTACCTTCCATAACAGACCTTTCCCAGTTCTCTCTATCCCTTATACCAGTTGAACTAGTCCCATCTCCCTGAGATCACCTTTTATTCTAGCTGGGTGACCCTGAGCAAGTCACTTAACTCTGTTTGCTTCAATTTTCTTATCTATAAAATGAGCTAGAGAAGGAAATATATTTTTGCCAAGAAAACCCCAAATTAGACCCACCAAGTGCCAATCATGACTTAAAAACAACTGAACAATAATAATGTGTATATGTATGTATATATGTATGTGGACATATTTAATATATGTATATGTATGCATACACACATATATGCATATATAATATATTATATATGTTTATATATACATATATATGTATGAAAGAGAGAGAGAGAATATGAACACAGATATTTGTATGGTTCTTCCCTGTTAAAATTTGAGTTACTTAGTAGCTTTTTTTGGCTTTTTGAAATGTTGTTCTTTTAAATCTCCATAGCTTAGAATAGTCATTTGCATATAGTAATTACTTAATAAATAGCATTCATTGCTTGACAATTCTTCAGGAATTAGATCATATCTGTTACTTAATTTTAGGTGTCCAGTGGTCTTCCTTTTCTTTTTTCTCCCTTTCCCCTTTTATGTCTCATTCTTTCTTCTGCAAACCTCCTGAATCATATCAGATATTTCTTCCCCATTCCCCTCCACCCTCTACCTTAGATCTGTATTTAAATCTTTCCTTTATTTGGTCCTTATTTTCACAGGAAAGTCCTTCTATTTTTTTTTTTTAATGGAACACTGTCATTCTCCCTGAAAAACTTGAAAATGGAGCTATTCTTTAATCCCCTTTACCATTTTTTTCTTGAAAGAAGGCAAGTTTCCACTTTGACCATAGCTAAGAGTCACTTGGCCATGGCATAAATGTCAACATTGTCTATTTTGTTCAGGTCACTACAGATATTCCCTCTGCTTTTTGTACTTGCTGGTAGTGAGATCCTCAGTCCTCATTATCCCTAGTGATAACTCTGCTGGAGAATCTAGATTAGGTCCACAGCCTAAGACTCTGGGTCTGAAGTGTACTGACATATCTGAAAACAGAGTTTTAATTCAAGAATTATCATTGAAATGAAATTGATTCCAGTCTTGTTTCTTACACTTAACACTGGGGAAAAATCAGTGCCTTTCTTTCACTGTTATTTCACCCTTAAAATGGGGTGATAGAACTGTACAAAAGGAAATTGGATTGCCATGAAGTTAACAATAATAATTACTAGTTATTCTAGTATAGTGTGCTTTTCATTGCTAAAAGCCTTCAAGTAAAGGTAAGAACAATAGTAGCCAAGGATGGTACGTTAAGATCCAAGTCAAGATGTTAGTATAGATATAGGTTTTACAAACTGCTATCTGACGTCCTTTCTAGGTGACTGGGCATATCTCTTGGGATCTAGGAATCATTATAGTCTGAAAATACAATCTTGACGAACTATAGATCTAGTTATTGAAACTTGAGTGTCCCCTCATTCTGGCCTCACTAGCTTCTTTTATCCATATGCCTTATTACCTTATCATTGATTCAGATTTTACATACTGTATTACTTTTTTTTGTTGTTTCGTTTTTTGGAGGGCAATTGGGGTTAAGTAACTTGCCCAAGGTCACACGGCTAGGTTTTTGTTTGTGTGCATTAAGTGTCTGAGGTCGGATCCGAACTCAGGTCCTTCTGACTCCAGGGCCGACACTCTACTCACTGCGCCGCCTAGCCGCCCTACTGTATTACTTTCTGAAAAGAACTGCAAAAACCTTCCATTTAAAAGGAGGATAGGAGCAGGAAAAAGGACGAGAAAGTCATTTGGTAATAAGATGTCACTGAGCTTACTCAGAAATCAGTCAGGCAGTTCACCACTTCACACTGGGGGTTGGCAAAAAACAAACAAACAAACAACAAAAACAAACAAAAAAACAACAATGAAAAAACATTTATTGTATTATAGATGAATCCCTTGGCCAAGTGCTAAGTGGTCTCCTTGGATCCATCTACATGGGATCTGTTCCTCTTATGTGGGGCATTTCTCAGCAGAGTTCCCGCCTACAATTCTTTACAATTTTCTAGGGGTGGGGGGTAAGGGAAGATTATTTCTCCAGGGATGACTTAAGGAAGACTTCATGGAGGAGGCAACATTTGAACTTGGTTTCATAGTATGGAGAATATTTGAATAAAAGTGTATGGCTTTTTTTCTGTAAGGGGATATGGTTGGAAAGTGCAGAACCTTCATGCCTGAGCATCTTTTATTCAATATTAAATTATCATAAAGATGAATTAGGTAAATGATATTATGTCCTTGAAAAAATACTTTGATATATGACAAAACTATTTTTTTTTGTTTTATGACATATCCTAAAATGTGCAGATCAATCACGTGTTCATTTTATCTTAGACATAGAGTGTTTCTAACTAGGGGTGTTTGGGGTGTTCAGGGAGGCCTAACAGCACTGATATGAGGGCTTTCTTAACCCTTTTCAGGGTTATTTATCCACCTTCAGTGTCCACTTTCACTCAACTCTCAACTGTGGCTCTAAGAAACTGTACAGCATGTGGACCAGCCATAATCTTGTAAACCTTCTCTGCAGATGGGTTAAAATGGGTTTAGGTTAACCAGCAGAATTCAAACCTGTCTGTGAGTTAGGGGGGTATCTACCCCAGGCAAGTGAAGATTTTTATCTTGACACTGTATTTTCAGTGACTCTGAGAGAGAGAGAATGAGGCTAATAACTGTGTACAGCTCTGCCTCATTTAAATTCAATTCATGCTGAGTCAAGATATTACTCATTGTGATGTCATTGGTCCCCTTTGAAAGGAAGGACAAATAACACTATTTATAACTTACTTCAGGAACAGTATAATTACTTACACATATGTGTTGCTTTATTTATCCACTTATTTGTTTATGCTTTTGCTAAATAGATGTAAATTAGTATCATTTCCTTAAATATGAGAGCTAAAACCAACTTAACTTCAGCTGGAATGGTTTAAATAAAAATACAAAAGGGAGACAGTTTCTACCCACAAAAAGATTATATTTAAATGGAGAATTGGCAGCCAGAGAAGGAACTTATGGTCTGGAAAGTCCCAAGTAACAAAGATAGCAGAGGGAGGGGAGCAGGGTAACTGTTTAATGAGAGATATATCCAGTGTGAAGTTGAGATTGCATGGTCCTAGGGAGGCAGATGTCATCATTTATTTCCTATTTGGCATGGACCCCTACTGGTCTAGTTTGTGAGGGAGGGTGGAATAGGAGGGGTAAATCCACTTGAGTCATTTGTATTGGTCAAACTCCTATGAGATTGCCATGCTGATTTTTATTTTTTATACAATAGTAGAAGTTACTCTCAAGGTTGACAAAGTTTACTTCTCAAGTCTTTAAAAGATTAAAATTATACATGGAAGGAGTTTTCCTCTATCTTAGGAAAACCTAAGTACCCTATTTTAGAGCAGTCAGAGGTTTTCAGGACTTTGTCTAAGAAAATTATACATATTTTAATGACTGTACATACCATTTGAACTTAAATCTTCCTTTAATAAATTTTTCTTTCCAAACCCAAACCAGACAGGTAATAATTCATTTATGCCTATAGTGTCAATATTCCTCTGACTCTCTCCTTTGCCTTCTACTTCCCAAATCAATTTCAATTGAGACTCTCAGATAATCTTTTGATTTGTCTTTATCTGGATTTGAAAAAAAATCACTTTACAGTTTCTAAAGGGAAGTCTCAAAGTATACTTTGAGTAAAGTATACTTGCTTTCTTGAAAAATAACAACAAAGACCACTTTGCCTGATAATAATTTGATTAATAATGTTAGGCAGTTAGGTAGTGCAGTGGAGAGTGATGGATTTGAATTAGGAAGATCTGAATTTGAATTTTGCCTCACATACTTACTACCTATGGGACCCTGGGCAAGACAGTTAACCTCTTTCAGCCTCAATTTCCGTATCTTTAAAATACCTAGCTCATGATGTTGTTGTGAGGACCAAATGAGATAATATCTGCAAAATATTTCACAAACTCTAAGGAAATATATAAATGCTAGTTATTGTTTTCATGAAGTGAAGGATAAAATAAGGAAATGCACTCATTAGAGATATGTGACATCATCATGGAGGAAGCCTAGTGCAGAGTCCAAAGGAAAGATTCCAGAGATTGTGAGTTCCACGCAGATGACACTGTGCTTATTTCCTAGAATATTGCAGAGGCCCTAAAATGGGATAATCACTCAAAGGATCTTGCCTAACTATCTACATAAGAGGAAAAGTTAGATGGGTGTATAGATATATAGATAGATGATATAAAAAGAAAAAGAAAGAAGGAATGAAATGAAGAAAAGGAAAGTAAGAAAAAAGGAAAGGAAGAATGGAAGAAAGGGAGAAAGAAAGAAAGATAGAAAGAAAGAAAGAGAAAGAAAAAGAAAGGAAGGAAGGAAAGAATGAAGGAAGGATGGAGGGAGGGAGAAAGGAAGGAGGGAGGGAGGGAGGAAAGGTGGGAGGGAAAGAAGGAAAGAAGGAAGGAAGTATTTCTTAAATTCTAAACATTTATTCAATATTCTTCTGGTGAAGAAGAACATGCTATGTGTCTGAGTCCTTGACAAAAATGAAAATTGTGCCACTCAGAGGGCAATGCAGAAGTATGTGGTAACATGAGTAGACTACAATAGTTCCTAATAATGACTTTTACAGGAGGCATGACAAAAAGGATAACATCAGAGAATAATATTGCTGGAAAAGGCAGTAGACTGATCAGGTAGAGAGCCAAGGAGAACTGGTAGATGGGTCATCAGATCCACTGTTTGCTTTAAAATGTCAAAGGCTCTATTAGAAGGTTCCCAGAAAATTGGAGGCCTCCAAATATTCTGTGGACATTATATGTTGAGGGTATGGGCAAAAGTTGCATGGCATGGATGAGCTGAGAGTACTACTCTTGACTGCTTAAGGGAATATCCACATCAGTGCAGTCCCAGATCCATCGAAGCATCAATGTATATTTAAACCAGTGGACAAAGCATATATAGAATTCCCTATCTATAATGAATACGTTTTTCTAAGGGATTTTTTTTAAGTGAAGGGATATTGAATTACAATATGGGTAGTAGGATGCCCTGTAATTTGAAATACTTTGAGCAAATTCCCTTCACACAGAGAGGATTGGCAATGAGATTTGAGTTAGTGGGAATCCAGTAGAATAGCAGAAACTTAAATACTAATGATTTGAAAGGAAAAAAGATAAGCTCAGGGATTGTGCTAAGTAATGTTAAGATTCTCCCCCTTATCAGAAAATGTGTTTCATTACTTTCTTTTCTTCAGTCTACCCCATCCACAGTTCTTTAACCTCCTCTTTTCAACCCTACCCTGAAATATACAGACATTTGGCTACCAGTGAGTCCATATTTTATCTGGGATTGCTTTTCCAGTCATCCATACCCAGGATATTTTCTGACTCCCTCTTTCACAACAAACTAGCTATTCCAAGACTCTTTCTCTGGGGATTTTTCTAGATAGCTAAAAATGGTAGTCCTCTAAGATAATGTGTGCTAAGGTATTGATTGTGGTATAATGTTTTATAGAGGTTGAATATAGACTTCTTTTACCCCAGGGGGAAAATGATTAGGGCAAATAACACCAAATATGCCCTCAGTATGATCAGGTTGCCAAGGAAAGGGGGATAGAAAAGAATTCATCCCAGCTAGCCAATTTGATAGATTGCTATTTTAATGAATTATTCTTGTTAATTAGTTGATAAGCTCTGCTGTTTCTAGGTTACTAAAGGACTTAAAGGGATTTCTGCACTATCTAAAGTCTGAGCTCTGGACAATGCCAGGTAGTCCTTCCCAATGGCAATTCTAATGTTTTACTCCTGCAGAGAGTGTTTGAGTCTCCATAAAGCCTTGTATTGTTTCATATAAAAGGAATAATTGATTTGAGTATTTTAGTCACTAGGAAAGACCTGTGGGAGATCTGGGACAAGGTCATATTCTCAAAGTCTATGGGCTTGTGCTTAAGAGGCAGCCTCATAAGATACTATCATTATCTTGTTTGGAAGAAAATAAATTGTATTAGCATGACAACTGTAGATGGGAAAGTGAAAGGAACTGTTGAACTTGATGATAGAAGAGCTAAGTTTGAATCGTGGCTCTTCCATATACTAGTTGTATCATCCTAGGTGAGATACTTCAACTGGGTTCACTTCCTTGTCAGCAAAATTAAGATACAAACACTTGCACAAGGTAATTGTCAATATTAAAGAAGATGAAATATCATTCAATGGTTTTTGTGACTATAACATATACATATCTGATATAATCATATAACATATAGACATAAAATATATAACATATATATATATATATAATACACACACAGACATATATATATATGTGTATATATATATACAATATATGCTATTACCTTTTTGTGTGTATACACATTGCTTATTAGAGAGGCAGCATGGAATAGTGGATGGAGAAATGGCCTCAAAATCAGGAAGAAGTAGATTTGTATCCTCCCTCTGACAAATACAGTTTGGGTGACTCTGGAGAAATAACTTCATTTCTCTGTGTTCTAGGCAATTCTAAAAGATTATACATTTCAAGCATCAACCTATATTGGATTGTCCTCACTGGGAGCCCTATCTATTAATAAAATTAATACTTTAGTCCCCCATTCTTCTTATTATCATTTGAAGAATCCACAATTTCATTCAAAAGATATTCTCGGGGGGCAGAGCCAAGATGGTGGAGTATAAACAGCACTTCCAAGGTGCTCTTCTGCACACCACTTCCAAACAATGTAAAAGGGGACTCAGAACAACTTCTGGAGCCCCAGCACCCACAGAATGACACAGAGAAGCTAACTTCCTGCTGAGGATAGCCCAGCAGCCCTGCAGGGAGGGGCCAGCGCAGGACTCTGAGAGTGGGCAGCACAGTGCACTGTGAATCAGCAGCACGGCACTCTGGGAGCGGAGTCCAGGCCTGCGAGAGCAGTGGTTTTAGCCCCAGGGCGGCAGGGCCAGCAGCTGGCTAGAGGGACCCCAGAACACCAGCAGCTGTGGCAATTCCAGAATTATCAGCACAGATATGCCTAGGACAAAGTGAGAGGTTAGTGCCCTATGGACTTTGGGAACAGTATTTGGGGAACATGTTGGCTTCCTCCCCTTGAGGCGAAGAGAAGCTGAGGAAATTCGTCACAGAGGCCATTTTGCAGGGTCAGTGGCAGCTCCTGCTCCTGGTCTGCAAACTGTAGGGAGATCCAGCAATCAGTCAGGGTTAATCACTCCTGCTTTAACCTGCTTGGATCTGGACTGTGGTCAGGGGGGAAGCCCTGGGTTGGGTATCCAATTTGCCAGAGTGGGTGGAGGCTTTACAGAGGCCACCCAACCTGAGGAAGTTGCGAAGACTCCAATGTCAGGGACAGAAGCTCTCCTGTCTGGTGGCAGAGTCCTGCTGTGGCAACAAGCCCAAAAATCAACTATTTAAGTGGCAACATGCCTAGGCAAAGGAAACAAAATAAACAGAAAAATGCAACTATAGACTCCTATATTTCCAGCATGGAACAGGAGGATGACTGTGAGGTCAGAACTCCTGCACCAAAAACTGCAAATGAAAATACAAGCTGGCTACAGGCCATAGAGGAACTTAAGAAGCAGATAAGAGAATTGGGGGAAAATTGGGAAGAGAAATGAGAAAGATGCAAGAAAAGTATGAAATGACAGGCAACATCCTGACTGAGGAAAATAACACCCTAAAAAATAGACTAACTCAAATGGCAAAAGAGGCTCAGAAAGGCAATGAGGAGAAGAATGCCTTAAAAAGCCAAATTTGCCAGACGGAAAAAGAATATCAAAAGCTCACTGAGGAGATTCATTCCTTCAGAATTAGATTAAAGTAAGTGGAAGCTAGTGACTTTATGAGAAATCTAGATGCGGTTAGACAGATCCAAACAAATGAAAGAATAGAAGTCAATGTGAAATATATCATGGGAAAACCCACTGACCTGGAAAATAGATCCAGGAGAGATACTTTAAAAATCATTGGGCCCCAGCACCCACAGAACGAAACAGAGAAGCTAACCTCCCTCTGAGGACAGCCCAGCAGCCCTGCAGGAAGGACCAGTGCAGCACTCTGGGAGCCAGCAGCGCGCAGTGGGCAGAGCTCAGGGAGCCGAGCCGAGCCGAGCCCAGGTCCTCGTGACCCGAGGTTTTAGCCCCAGGTAGGTAGGGCCAGCAGCCAGCTGGAAGAACCCCAGAACACTAGCAGCTGTGGTGACTCCAGAATTATCAACATAGACATGCCTAGGACAAAGTAAGAGGTTAGCGTCCTATGGACTTTGGGACTAGTATTTGGGGAATGCATCAGCTCCCTCCCCTGGGGGCTAGAAGCCACTGAGGAGACATGCCATTTTGTAGTTTTCAGAGGCAGCTCCAGCTCTTGCCCTGCGAATTGTAGGGAGATCCAGCAATCAGTCTTGGGGGGTAATCACTCTTGCTTTAACCTCCCTGGATCTGGATTGTGATCTAGGGTGGAAGTCGTGGGTGGGTTTACAGCTTGCCAGAAAAGGAAGTTGCCCCCCACACATTCGGGACGAAAATTCCTCTATCTGGCCTTAAAGCCATAGTGTGGCAACAAGCCCAAAAGTCAAGTAATTAAGTGGCAACATGCCAAGGCAAAGGAAACAGAAAAATGCAACCCTAGACTCCTGTTTTGGGGGCATAGAGTGGGAAAAAGGACTGTGGGGCCAGAAGTCCTGCTCCAAAAGCCCCAGGGGAAAACATGAGCAGGTTGCAGGCCATAGAGGACCTTAAGAAGGACTTTAAAAATCAAATAAGAGAAGTGGAGGAAAAATTGGAAAGAGAAATGAGAAGGATGCAGGAAAGGTATGAAATGAGGGTCAACAGCCTGACTGAGGAAAACAACACCTTGAAAAATAGACTAACTGAAATGGCAAAGGAGGCCCAAAAGGGCAATGAGGAGAAGAATGCCTTAAAAAGTCAAATTTGCCAGATGGAAAAAGAATCTTAAAAGTTCACTGAGGAGATTCATTCCTTCAGAGTTAGACTGGAGCAAATGGACGCTAATGACTTTATGAGAAATCAAGATGCTGTTAAGCAGATCCAAACAAACGAAAGATTAGAAAGCAATGTGAAATATCTCATGGGAAAAACCACTGACCTGGAAAATAGATCCAGGAGAGACAATTTAAAAATTATTGGACTACCTGAAAGCCATGATCAAAGAAAGAACCTAGAAATCACCCTTCAAGAAATTCTCAAGGAAAACTGCCCTGATGTTTTAGATCCAGAGGGCAAAATAGAGGTTGAAAGAATCCACCGATCACCTCCTGAAAAAGATCCCAAAAAGAAAACTCCCAGGAATATTATAGCCAGGTTCCAGAATCCCCAGATCAAGGAGAAAATACTCCAAGCAGCCAGGAAGAAACAATTTAAATATTGTGGAAACACAATCAGAATAGCCCAGGACCTGGCAGTTTCTACAATGAGGGATTGAAGGGCATGGAATATGATATTCCAGAGGGCAAATGGCCTGGCATTAAAATGAAGAATCACCTACCCAGCAAAACTGAGTATCATGTTTTAGGGGAAAATTTGGTCATTCAGTGGAATAGAGGACTTTCAAGCATTCTTGAGGAAAAAAACCAGAGTTGAATAGAAAATTTGGCATTCAAACACAAGAAGCAAGAGATGCTTGAGAAGGTAATCAGGGAAAAGAAATCAAATGGAACTTATCAAAATTGAACTATTCACATTCCTACATGGAAAAACAACAACTGTGTCTCATGAAACTTTTCTCATTATGAAAATAATTAAAGAAAGGTATATGGGCTTATGACTACATATATGAATGTGTGTATATATGTTTACAACTATACATGGATAGAGGGCACAGGTTGAATTTAGTGGGAAGAGATGATACTTACGGGGTGAAGTTAAGAGGTGAGAGGAAATTGGAAAGAGGAGATGGGGAGAGACAGGGTAGTGTAAACTGTCTCATGTAGAAGAGGCAAGGCAAAGTAGTTGCAGGGAAGGGGTGGAACAGGAAGGCAAAAAGGCAAAACCATATTCTCACTGAATTCAGCTGAAGGAGACAATCACATACATACTAAATGGGAAATCTCATCCTGCAGGTGAGTAGGGGGAAGGGGGGTGAGAGGGGGGGATGATGGAGGGGAAGGCATTCTAGGGGGAGGGGAGGTTGGAAGTACCCACTTTCAAAGAGGGACAGGATCAAAGTAGGGAATGGACTAGGTGTGGGTGGGATGGGTCTGAGGGGAATATAAGCAGCCTTGTACATTATATCTACTATGGTAATGTTTTGCATAGCTAGACATGTACAACATATATTGAATTGCTTATCTTCCCAGACATAGTGGGTGACAAGGGAGGAAGGGAATGGATCTGAAATTGGAAGTTATAAAATTAAAATTTTCAAATGTATACAAATACTATTATTAATACTGTTTTGCATGTAATTGGGAGATAAGATGTGCAGGCATTTGGGCTCAGAGATTCACCTTGCCCTAATGGCAAAGTTGAAGGGGGTATGGGAGAAGATATGGGAGATAGCAGATTGGATGAGGGGATATCTTGTGGGACTGCTATTCTGGGGTGGTGGGTAGGGAAAAATGGGGAAAAATTGTAACTCAAAATATGGTAGAAATAAATGATGTAAACCAGAAGTTAATAAAGCATTTGTTAAAAAAAAAGAAAAAAAGACATTCTCTATTGATTTGGTTTACAATCTTCTCTACAGCTTTATGAATTGGTAGTAAAGAATTACCATGCCTGACAAATAAAAATTGGTCATTCTTTGGTCAGCCTTCTGTTGAGCTGCCTTTTTATATTTAGTGAAAATGATCCTTAGATGGCTACTGAGAACCAATCACAGGCCATTGCATATTTGAAAACTGAACAGCTTCATAGGATCACCAACAAACTACATATATTGGAATAGCTTTCAAGACCATACTTGAGAGTTTGGCACCTTGAACTGGAAGAAGCCTCAGACATTGTTGAGTCCAACTTCCTCTTTTATAGCAGTAAAGACTATGGTCTAGCCAGGTGAAATGATTTACCTGAGCTTTCTTTGGTAATAAAAGTGCAAGCTGGAATGCCAGTACAGGTCTTTGACAACTACCCCAGTGGTCAACCATGTAAACATACTGGGTTTTATAGCAATGGGCATGGGGTTTAGGTTGGATATCATTCAGGATTTGTAATCAAGATCAATTTCACAATTTTATATTTTCTTCAAAATGTAGGTATAAAATCACATATATACTCTATGTTTACAATAAAGGAAATATTAGCTATAATCTCAACTATACCTAAATATTTTAAAGCTTGATCTAATTTTAGAACAAGAAGATAGTTTGAGACCATCCCATTCAGAGAAATGAACAGTGTTCTTCAATGTTATAGTTAATGACAGATCTGCAATTGGCAACCTAAGACTCATGACTTTTTGGTTCAGTTCTCTACCTTGTTTGTTAATCTTGTATATAGAAATCTGGTGAGACTATTATCTGATAAAAGTCTCAATTTGTAGAAATGTAATAAGCCTGGTAGTATGAATGCAAGCTTTAAAGCTTTAGAATCCATTCTTTTCCAATGGCATAATATCAGTGTGGCTTTTAGGTAATAGAAGGAATTTTTTTAAATCAACTTTTATGAAAAACATAAAGATGAGGAGAAGAGAGGAGAAAAATTAAATCAAGAAAATATAGAATCTCACCAAATAAATTCATAGAAGAGTTTCAGATGTCACTAGAAAATGAAAAAAATCAGTCAATATACACAAATTTTCATTAGTTCCCAGTTACTTGTGGCATAGTACTGAAAAAGGAAGACTATGATTTGTAAAAAGTAAGCAAAGAAGAATAAACATTGTGTTGAATGGGTACTGAGTATATTATAATTCTCATGAATTCTGTGAGTCCCCAATTCAGACCTGTGAAGAAGGATCATTGATTTAAATCTACTTACAGACGTGACTGCAAATGAAGTGTTGATAAGGGTAAGGATGTAAGAGAGACTACTTTCCTCTGAAATGTGATGGTTTGGGTTCTCTTTACCTGTTCATTGGTCAAATTCAGTTGCATTGGCAGTGAGAATTAGTTTCATTGTCTCTGTGTCTCTATCTCTGTCTGTCTCTGTCTGACTCTGTCCATCTGTCTCTACATCTCTGTGTCTGTCTCTGTTTCTCTGCCTTTCTGTCTCTCTAAATGTCTGTCTTTGTCTCTCACTGTTTCTGTCTGTCTCATGCACACCCACACCCACACACCCCCCCACACACACAGTATCTTTTTTTCTAAACGTTCCTCAGCTCATTTCCTTCCCATAAGCAAGTAGTAGTGCGAAACAGCAAACTGTCTGTCTCATCTGATTTGAGTTGGTGTTTGTAGAAGACCCTGAGAAACTTAGTAAAAAGAGCCTTAGCTACCTGAATTACATTATAGGAAATAACTGAAGGGCCCTAAAATTCTTTTGGGATGGAGGCAAGTACGTAGATCAGCTTGCAATGCCTGACTTGTAGCCCTGGCGTCTATAGATTTGTCTGCCTCCCTTCTCCCAGTGTCTCCTCTCCTTGTTCATTTGCTCTTCTTCTTCTCCAGGTCCCAGGACAACAGGCACCACCTCCTTATTTCTTCATCCGGAAGATATGATCACGTGCTCTCTTCCTCCATCCCACATCTGATTTCAACCTCAGCTCAAAAGTTCTTCCATTATTAAGAGAAAATGACTTCTGAAGCCCAGAAGATTTCTTGTTAATACAGCTGAGGAGCAGTAAAACAGCATTATGGGGATATGTTGCCAGGAGAAAGGAGTAACATCATCATCCATGTGTCTAGGCCTCTAAGTTAACACTGGGGTAATTTTGACTCTATATTTCTGATATAGTGCAGAAATGATTTAGCATTAAGAACCTCTGTTTGACTGTTTCTTTTCTTCTCTCTCCATTTATTTTTGTTTCTCTTTTTTTCCATGTCTGTCTCATGGCATCTCTTTATTACTTTCTTTCAATTTCTCTGTATTTCTGTTTTGTTGTGTTTCTCTTTCACTTCCCTCTTCTTTCCCCTCCCCTTTAACCCATCTGATTTTTTCTTCCCTGTTTCTCTCCCTTTCTTTGTCTTTCCTTATATCAAAACTACTCTTTCTGAGGGAGCTAGATGCGAAGATCTTATAATGGTAGATGTTACAATGAATAGAATGCTAGAACTAGAGTGAGGAAGACCTGAATTTCAAATCTGACCTCACATTCTCACTTGCTATGTGACCCTTGGCAAGTCACTTAACTTCTTTCTACTTCCATTTTCTTATACCTAAAACAAGGATAATTAAGATCACCTCCCTCCCAGGGCTATTGTGAGAATCACAGGAGAAAATATTGCTAAAGGGCTTCACAAAGCCTAAGATGCTACATAAATGCTTATTATGATGGTGATGGTGATGGTGGTGGTGGTGGTGGTGATGATGATGATGATGATTTTAGAGCTAGAAGGGCCTTTAGATACATCTTGCCCACCTTCCTTATTTTAGAGATGAGGTTTTGCTATCAAAACAGGTGAGGTGATTTTGAAGGTCGCCCAGGTACCAGAGCTGGGATTCGAACCTGAGAACTCTGACTCAAAATTCTTCATTCATTTTTGTGTTTTATAACTAAGCATAAACTATTAAAGTGTTTTGTAGATTTCATCAAATAGGAAAAATACAAAGTTCTAACTTATCAAACTCAAAAAATAATGATACAATCTCTCACTCAAAGTCACGGCAAGTCTTGTTTCATTGACAAGATATTAATGCCATTGTGATGTTATTAGCCCGGACTTTGATCTGTGTTTGAAAAATCTATCTGGCTCAGGAAATCTTGAACTAATAGATCTATTTCAAGGTCTTTGCATGCTAGATTTTGGACTGGGATTGTGTGGCCTGCTTTCTCATCAGTCTGCCTTCTTAAGTAGTTGTGTATTTCACACCAGCTGAAGCTTCTGGGTGGTCTGCTGGAGTGGCCCTAGGAAAATCTTCCAGCAATAATCCAGTCTGGACGTCACAAAGGCATGGAAAACTGAGGCCGAGGTCCATATAGTAGAGACAAAGTCACAACCTGATTGCTGAGATGCAGACAGAAAAAGGCTCTTTTAGCCACTGATGCCACTTGAAAATCCAATAGCAGCTGGTGATTGAAGAGCACATCCAGTTGTAAACCCCAGTGGTGAAGGGAAAACCAGCCACTCAATTAGGCAGCCTAAGTCTCCTGACCCCACAGGTCGGCCTGACCAGCCATCTTCAGGTGTGACTCCTCTTGGCAACTGAGAAAGGCCTATAGTAGATGCATTGTTGAAGTAGTCTCATGTAAGGTAAGTCCCAAAGAGTTATCAATGCACATCAAATTTTTTTTTTGCTTTTGCTTTGTTTTTATAAGTTTTATCATCCTATTAAATGCTAGTAGTAAAATAAATGGAATCAGCATTCTTTCCTGGCATAGTTTATTTTGCCCAAGAGAGTTAAGTATTTCTCAAGCAGATGTTTTTTTCTCCTAGAAATCTTATTCATTGCCAGCATATCTTTTAGTCCATTGTACCTTAGCAGTGGGAATATTTCTGAGTTTTTCTGAAGGAGATTAAAAACTATAAAATCATTACTAACAGAATAAAATACAGTAAGTATGATGCTGACCTTAACCATTTGGGCACACAAGTGTATAGGTGTATGTCTATATGTATATCCCATATATATGCATATTTAAAGAATAAACCATGAGGAAAAAAAAATCTATTGATTTAAAAAGCATATATTATTCCCAAAGAAATAGTAAAACAGTATTATGGGAATGTTGTTTGGGAAAATGAATAAAACCAAAACCACATTGTAGCACTTCTGAGTCAACATAAGAATAATTTGACTTGAGATCATTGTACAAGAGAGATATAATTTGATCCATGATATAACTAAATATGACAAGGATACATTTAGTTAACTACTGCATTCCTTAAAAAATAATGAACCAGTTTATACATGCACCATTCCTAAAGAAGAGAAGAAAGTAAATAATACATTTTGATATATGAATCAGATGTGAATTAAGTTAGTTAGACTTATGAGTCCTATAAAGGGTATATAATTGCTCCCAGGGAATTTATAATCAACCAGCTTTTGAAATAAACTACCCACCAAAAAAATTTAGCATTTTATTGGCAAAGGAGTTATTCAGGAAGAATAATTCATACTATAAATTATTTTATTTCTTTTTAAGCATAATTATAATGACTATTTAATACTTTTATACTTTGTAAAAGAAAAAAAGTTGGAGCCATTTGTTTGTGACTCTAGACATTAGTGAATTTTGCTGTTGAAGGCTAATATCTTAGCCCTATTTTCTCAACTTTGTAAATCAATGTTCATTTTTACCCCCAAATACTGCTCAACACATTCCTCCACCAGGAGAGATGACCCCTTTTAATTCCTTAATATACACCACAGTTCTCTTTGATTTATAGAAGATAGTGAGTCTATTTATGAAATATGTATCTGCAAGATGCAGTTTATGGGAAACCTGGCTTTGGGGACACATTAATTCTAACTGCAGATACAACTTTCATGTTTTATAATATAACTCTGACAGCTGTAATTTCAGATTAAAGATTTTTCATTCACATTCCCATCCTGATTGCACAGCATGGTCCTTATATTACCTTATTGTCAATAGCAAGTGTTCACCCTATTGGGAGTCATTTAATAAGCAGCTGCCATTTAAAGTGTAGACTGAACATTTGTCTCAGCCAGTTCATGTCAAGTCGAGGTCCCCTTCAAGTGGAACTAGGACTTTATGTTAAGAGAAACCACAGCTGGACCTTGCTATTGTTCTGCTCTTGTCTTTTGTAGTAGCTAGTGAAAATAAACATGGGTATTCTGGGTGAATTTCTGACTATATTTGTGAACCTGTTTTGGTAGTAATCATATCTGATGCCTATCATATCTCTGGCTTTCATTTGTTTCTGAGTTATTCAGCTAATATGCACTCATTTTATGTTGTCATTTTCTAAAAGTTAGGCAATAGTAAGAATAAAGGCTCATACAATATCACAGTCTGCCTGCCTTTTTGGAGGCTGCTTTCATGACTTTATCAGTTGACTCATGTTTTGCACACCCCTGTAAGGTCAGGCTCGAAAAAAAAATAGATTCTCAGAAATGAAATTTTAGTTCCTAATACATATATAGAATTTTTGAAACCTCGGGTTGTTCTTTAAGAAACTAAACTTGTGAGAAGTAATGTTTCTATTTAATCTTCCTTTAAATTTGCTTAACCTGACAGCTACAGCTTGTACTCTCTTCCAGTCAACTACATAAAGAAATTCGAAAAAGAAAAGGAAGGGATAAGAAAAAAGGGACTCTTTCATGGCTAATTAAGCTAGAATACATATCTATCAGCTGAAATAACTGATGAATTTATTCTATGGAGGAAGATTACTATACTCTAATTTTTGATATAACTTGAAATTACAGTCTCTATCATCTTATAGGATAATCATTTACCTTAAGCATTACCTTTATCTATCATATTGATTTGTGACTCTGACAAAAAATGGAAGTTTGGGTTTATGTAAGTGGGCAGATCATAAATGACTTAGCTCAGGAAAGGTAGATATCTCTGAGTGGTGAGCTAAGCAGGTCTTCTCATTTTCTCTTTTTCATATCAACTACTTGGAATTCATCAGATTCTTAACCCTGTGGGCAATCTTAATTACAACTGGGAGGGAAGAGGAGAAGAAGCTCAGTGTAAGAATGATTATGTCACACATACCTGCTGATTTATTAAATGTCTGTTTAGATTTGAGGCATTTGACTGTATCATAAACAGTTCTTGAGGAAATGGTTCTGCTCTCATGAGTTTCAGTGATAAATATATACCACAATGTTCAAGTTTCAAATTGAGATTGGAATACTCATGCCTGCTATTTTCTGACATTTAAATACAGCAGTTAGTTATTGCTGACATGTAATTTGTTGTTTGGTTAGACTATAATAACAGACTTTTTTTTTGAAAGTCAGACATACTTTTCCTATGATGAGAGGGTTTCTTTATAAATGCCACAAACACATCTTAGAAGTTGATTTGGCTCTACTAAGTGGCCCTTGATTTTTGTGAAGAGAAAATAGGACTTTTCCAAACCTTAAAAAAAAGATGTTTATAAGTGGCATGTAATATGCATGTTACAGGCTGTGTACCTTTTCACAGAAGGTACAAGATTTGATTCAAGAGAATGACAGAACTAAAGCTTTATGAAAATGGCTTTCAGCAAGATAACCTCTGCTTGGGTATCTTAAAAGAAATCTGTTTTCCTCTTTAATTTGCAAGCAGATAGCCTTCTTTCCAATGTCAGCTACTTTACTGACTATATCCCTCACCAGGAAATATTATCCTCCTATTCTCTCCTTCTCTAGGGATAGTGCTGTAACTAAGCCCTTTAACTTGCAACCAGATGAGAAACTCAGCTCTCTGTGAACCCAGCTTTGGGGATGCCACCCATGGGACAGCCCCAAAGCCTGCTGACCATGTTACTAACCTCATATTTTAGACATTCCCAGTGTTAAAGAGGCTCATCAAGAAGTTGGCACACAGCCCTCTGAAGTCAATCTCCCCCCAATGCACAAGGATGGAACAAAAACATCTGTATTGCAAATACAACTCTAGATGAATAATAAATTGCATTGCCTCTTCCTCAAATTGAAAGAGAGGTCCCATGATTAATTCTGCCTGCAGGACCATGGGTGGTTACAGACTTTAGGATATATGTATGTATGTATTTGTGTGTGTGTGTATAATACATGCATATGTATATAAATGTGTGTATGTATATATATATATATATATAATAAATGCACATGTATATAAATGCGTGTATATACATATATGTACATGTATATGAATGTATCTTGTATTCTCTGTTTTTATTATGGTGCTTAAGCACAACTGGGAAATAAAAATCAGGAAAATAGCCCTTTGGGGAAAAAACAGAAAATTTATTATTCATTTCTCTACTCTAAAAGAAGCGCTCTCTCTCTCTCTCTCTCTCTCTCTCTCTGTATACTCACACACACATATAGTGTGTGTATCTCTATCTCTCTGTCTCTTATATAACTAACAATGAGCAGATCTGCAACATCTAAAAGAAAAAAAAAAGTTTTCAGGATGTACTAAGCTGCTCTGGGTTAGCTTGGTCCGAGTATTTACTGTAAACAAAGCCAACAGACCTCTGGAAGTTAATGGGGCAGTTGATTGGTGTTTGTGAATCACAGTAGGATCTGGGGCCTCCAGTGTATTGATGAGTGTGGCCTGCTGGCTGGCTGCTAGAGCCCACTTAAAGGTAGGAGAGGGGCTCCTAAGCTTTTTGTGTCTGAGTTGAGTGAAAGACTTTGTTTATTTAGAATTCTTCCCAGGTCCTCTAGGACTCTTACAAAGAGAGCTAGGCAAATTCCCCGAAGTTCTATGGATCTTTGTAGAAGTTTCTGGCTTCTGGAAAGACTAAATAAGCTATTTACAGTGTTCCTTAAAATAACCCCTCAGGCATTTAGCCAACATTGTTATGGATTGGTATATTAATAGAGCAGTACTTTAACATAAGCTAAGTCATATTTGACATATGGAAATTTGAAATATTAACATTTGCTATAGTATGTGATGATTGGGGGGAAAACATCACAGTAAATCTACCTTCTAACAATCATTTTGTTCTCCTTGCTTCATGTATCTCTTGAGTTTTAAGAATGTTAACAAAAAATACAAAGATGCTATAGAGAACATAATTTCTCTCAAATTCTCCCAGCATGAAGACCACTTTGCTGCATGAAATCTCACCTAGTCATTCAAGAAACATTTTTGAACTCTTCATGTATTGTGTAATAGGCTTGGTGCTAGGGTCTAGAAAGAAAAGAAAAAAAGTAAATGAAACAATTCTCAAGGATTTTATATTCCTTTTTTTGTTTTATTTTTAGCAAGTAGGAAAATTTATATACACATATGTGTATATAAATATTATATATATATATATATATATATATATATATACATAAGTAGATTAAAAATAAATACAAGGTAATTTGTTTTTTGTGTTTGAGAATAGGGGCAGAAGTGGATAGAACACTGGACCTGGAGGCAGAAAGAACTGAGTTAAAATCCTGATTCAATTACTTAGTATCTGTTACACAGGGTTAATAAATTAACTCAAATACCTCAGTTTCCCCATCTGTAAAATGAGGATACTGTAGTAATAGCACCTACAATCCAGAGTTGCTGTGAGGATACAATAAAAATAATAGTGTTAAAATAAGTTTGGATTTGGGCCTCACACTGGTCAATAGTTCGAACTCAGAAAGGTCAAAGGATTTCATTAGTACACCAAGGTAGTAAACAGTTGGATATAGCAGGCTCAAGTTTCCAAATGCACACCATTTTCACAGACCGGAATAAACAACTTCCATATAATGGCAAAAGTTAAGTAGATTGGTACATGTCTAATGAGGAGAAGGGAAATATTCAGCTTCAGCTTCTCCCCATGTCTAAGTACCCATGTGCTACAGGGGTGAAGAACTTGTGGCTTCAAAACCACACGTGGACTTCTAGGTCCTAAGGGGCAGCCCTTTGACTGAATTCAAACTTCACACAACAAATACCCTTAATAAAAGGATTTCTTCTGGAAAACATGGACTCAATCAAAAGGTCACACCCAAGGACCTAGAACGCCCCAGATTTCCCACCCTTGTGCTAAGGTACTTCTTGTCCAATATCTCATGAAGACTGACTGCTCATGTACTCAAAGATAAAGTAAGGTTTTAAACATGGGGTCATTCAGACTGTCACTGCACAAGAGTCTGACTATATGACAACTAGCATTTATATTGTATATTGCACAGCACTCTGCAAATATCTCATCTAGTCCTCAAAACAACTCTCTAAGTTAGGTGTGAAGTAGACCAAGCTTTAAGTGATTTCCCCAGGGTCACATAACAGT
Source organism: Gymnobelideus leadbeateri (assembly GCA_011680675.1). Classification (NCBI taxonomy): domain Eukaryota; kingdom Metazoa; phylum Chordata; class Mammalia; order Diprotodontia; family Petauridae; genus Gymnobelideus; species Gymnobelideus leadbeateri. Next base: position 13,777 of record WOXC01000703.1, on the reverse strand, counting down.
AAATGTATGGGGCTAGCATTGAATTCATCTTTCTGTCCTGTAGAAAGTACTTGCTTAAAGTATGATACAAGGGGGCAGCTAGGTGGCGTAGTGAGTAAGAGCACCAGCCTCAGAGTTGGGATGACCTGAGATCGAATCCGGCCTCAGAAAATGAGCACCCACACACAAATAATGATTAGCTGTGTAACCCTGAGCAAGTTACTTAAGCCCGATTGCTTCAAAAAAAAAATAATAAAGTATGATATGTTATATCTATTATTACTGTTATTGTGCAGTTTGTCCTTCATTCTCAAAGAGGACCATGACATCAGCAAGATCATTACATGACTTGCAAATGACTTTGATTTGATCAAGGGAGGCTTGTACAAATTCACCAGTCTCACTTTCTCCTATAGAACCATCTGGGCCCTGTGGCCAGTTACTAATCAGCATGACTAGTGTTGGTCCAGAAAGCAATGGAAGACCTTGGAGCTTTTAAGCTAAAATCTTTTAAAGTTCTCACTATGAGTGAGGCAACACCAATTCAGTGAATAGTCCTCTTTAAAGAGTCAAGAGATGACTCCTTGGGGGCAGAGCCAAGATGGCAGAGTAGAAACAGCTCATCCAAGCCACTCTGCCCCCAGATTCCCACCAAACTATGTAAAAGGGGACTCTGAACAACTTCTGGAGCCCCAGCACCCACAGAACGACACAGAGAAGCTAACCTCCCGCTGAGGACAGCCCAGCAGCCATGCAGGAAGGACCAGGGGAGCACTATAGGAGCCGGCAGGGCGCAGTGGGCAGAGTGCAGGGAGCCGAGCCCAGTGGAGCCCAGGTACGAGTGAGCCGAGGTTTTAGCCCCAGGGCGGCAGGGCCAGCAGCTGGCTGGAAGAACCCCAGAACACCAGCAGAAGTGGCAATTCCAGAATTATCAACATAGACATGCCTAGGACAAAGTAAGAGGTTAGTGTCCTATGGATTTTGGAACCAGTATTTGGGGAGTGCTTTGGCTCCCTCCCCTGGGGGCTAGAAGCCGCTGAGAAGACACACCATTTTGTAGTTTTCAGAGGCAGCTCCAGCTCTTGGCCTGCGAATTGTTGGGAGATCGAGCAATCAGTCTTGGGGGGTAATCACTCTTGCTTTAACCTCCCTGGATCTGGATTGTGATCTAGGGTGGAAGTCGTGGGTGGGTTTACAGCTTGCCAGAAACGGAAGTTGCCCCCCACACGTTCGGGACGAAAATTCCTCTATCTGGCCTTAAAGCCATAGTGTGGCAACAAGCCCAAAAGTCAAGTAATTAAGTGGCAACATGCCAAGGCAAAGGAAACAGAAAAATGCAACCCTAGACTCCTATTTTAGGGGCATAGAGCGGGAAAAGAACTGTGGGGCCAGAAGTCCTGCTCCAAAAGCCCCAAGGGAAAACATGAGCGGGTTGCAGGCCATAGAGGACCTTAAGAAGGACTTTAAAAATCAAATAAGATAAGTGGAGGAAAAATTGGAAAGAGAAATGAGAAGGATGCAGGAAAAGTATGAAATGAGGGTCAACAGCCTGACTGAGGAAAACAACACCTTAAAAAAATAGACTAACTGAAATGGCAAATGAGGCCCAAAAGGGCAATGAGGAGAGGAATGCCTTAAAAAGTTGAATTTGCCAGATGGAAAAAGAATCTCAAAAGTTCACTGAGGAGATTCATTCCTTCAGAGTTAGACTGGAGCAAATGGAAGCTAATGACTTTATGAGAAATCAAGATGCTGTTAAGCAGATCCAAACAAATGAAAGAGTAGAAGGCAATGTGAAATATCTCATGGGAAAAACCACTGACCAGGAAAATACATCCAAGAGACAATTTAAAAATTATTGGACTACCCGAAAGCCATGATCAAAGAAATAACCTAGAAATCACCCTTCAAGAAATTCTCAAGGAAAATTGCCCTGATGTTTTAGATGCAGGGGGCAAAACAGAGGTTGAAAGAATCCACTGATCACCTCCTGAAAAAGACCCCAAAAAGACAACTCCCAGGAATATTATAGCCAGGTTCCAGAATCCCCAGATCAAGGAGAAAACACTACAAGCAGCCATGAAGAAACAATTTCAATATTGTGGAAACACAACCAGAATAGCCCAGGACCTGGCAGCTTCTACATTGAGGGATTGAAGGGCATGGAATATGACATTCCAGAGGGCAAAAGAACTGGGAATGAACCCAAGGGTCACCTGCCCAGCAAAACTGAGTATTTTGTTTCAGGGGAAAATATGGTCATTCAGTGGAATAGAGGACTTTCAAGCATTCTTGAGGAAAAAACCAGAATTGAATAGAAAATTTGACATCCAGAAACAAGAAGGAAGAGATGCCTGAGAAGGTAATCAGGGAAAAGAAATCAAAAGGAACTTATCAAAGTTGAACTATTTACATTCCTATATGGAAAAACAATAATTGTGACTGATGATATCTTTCTCACTATGAAAATAATGGAAGAAGGGTTTGTAGTCATATGAATACTTATGTGAATGTGTGTGTATATTCTTACAGTTACATATGGATAGAGGCCATAGGTCGAATCTGTTGGGAAGGGAGAATACTCAAGGGATGAAACTATGAGTTGAGAGAGGAATGTGGCAAGAGGAGATGGGGAGAGACAGGGTAGGGTAAACTATCTCATGTAGAAGAAGCAAGGGGAGGTGGTTGCAAGGGAGGGGGAGATTAGGAAGGCAAAAAATTCAAAACCACATTCTCATTGAATTTGGTTCAGGGAGAGAATGACATACATACTAAATGGGATATCTCAACCTGCAGCAGAATAGGGAGAAGGGGGATGAGAGGACGGATGATGCATTGGAGGGCATCCTTGTGGGGAGGGGAGGTTGGAAGTACCCACTATAGAAGAGGGACAGGATCATGTAGGGAATGGACCAGGTGGGGGCTGGGATGAGTGGGAGGGAATTATAAGCAGCCTTGTACAATATATCTACTATGATAATGTTTTGCATAGCTAGACATGTACAACATTTACTGAATTACTTATCTCCCCAGAGGGAATGGGTGACAAGGGAGGAAGGAAATGGATCTGAAATTCGAGGTCTTAACATTAAATGTTTCAAATATATATAAATACTATTATTAAAACCCTTTTGCTTGTAATTGGGAGATAAGATGTGCAGACATTGGGACACAAAGATTCACCTTCCTCTAATGGAAAAGTCTAAGGGGGTATGGGAGAAGGTATGGGAGAGAGCAGATTGGAGGAAGCGATATCTTGTGGGACTGCTATTCTGGGAGGTTGAGTAGGGGAACGACGGGGGGAATATGACTGTAACTCAAAATCTGTCGGAAATTAATGATGTAAAACAGAAGTTAATAAAGCATTTGTTTACAAAAAAAGAGATGACTCCTTTAATTAAAAAAAAAATCAAACTGGGAGGAGAAGACCCTCAGGGTTGCTAAGTCATCGTCTTTGTCATCATTGTCATCGTCATCGGTGTTTGTCATCATCATCATCATCATCATAGTAATAGTAGTAGCAGTCATCATCCAAGAAGAAGAAGAGGAAGAGGAAGAAGAAGAAGAAGAAGTAGAAGAAGAAGAAGAAGAAGAAGAAGAAGAAGAAGAAGAAGAAGAAGAAGAAGAAGAAGAAGAAGAAGGAGAAGGAGGAGGAGGAGGAGGAGGAGGAGGAGGAGGAGGAGGAGGAGGAGAAGGAGGAGGAGGAGGAGGAGGAGGAGGAGGAGGAGGAGGAGGAGGAGGAGGAGGAGAAGGAGAAGAAGAAGAAGAGGAAGAAGAAGAAGAAGAGGAAGAAGAAGAAGAAGATGATGATGATGAACCACAACGATGACTACGACGACAACAATGACGACGTATGATAATAAGGAGGGAATGCCAAGAACTTGCTATGGCCAGTACAAAAATGTAGAGATGGGCTATAGAGTGTCACATGTAAGGAACAGAGAGAAGGTGAGATTGTCAAGAAGAGGAGAAATATAAAATAAGCCTAGAAAAGTAGGTCAGAGACAGATTGTGAAGAGCATTAAATTATAGAGAATTTTGCATTTTATCCTAGAAGTAATATTTGTGAATTATTTTGCTAGGTCCTTTGGGAATATCTAAAAATAATAATGGATTATCTCTCATGCAAATTACAGACTAGTAATTTACTTTATTCGCAAAACAGGAAAGGAATTTATTATCATTAATCCATGTAGTCCTAGATTAGAATCCAGATCCTCTGCTATTGACATTTGTACTATATTATATATTTTTATGATACTTAATCTCATAGATTTATAGAGGTGGAGGGAACCTGAGGTTATTTTAGTCAACAATTTTACAGTGCCATTTTACCTGCCATTTTACAGTGAGGAAATTGAAGCCTTGAGAAATAGTCACTTGTTCAAGGTCAAACAGTTCTCTAATGGTGTAGCAGGAAGCACCCCAACATCCCCAGGGTAGCTGCCAATACAGGTTCTTAGATCTGCTTTTCAAAAGGAAAGCAACTCAAAATCAGTTAACAAGCACACTTTACTCAAACAAACATATATTACCTAGTTCAGGGGAAAAAGTTCAGCATCCGAACTTCAGAGTATACATACAGATCAAACAGACAGGCTTCCAAACTGTCCAACCATTATCAATACCAAATCAGAGTTACCAGAGAGGGAAGCATCAACATCTGGGTTTTCAAAGCCGGGGGGCTCTCAATGGCTTCCCAGAGTCTCATCTGGTCAAATCATACAACACTTCTCAAAGTGAGCCCCAAAGCAAAGCCTCAAATCAGGGATTATATAGTCTTCTCTTGGCTCAGAGAATGTAACCACCCTCTTGACCCACCGCCCAATCACACAGCATCAAGGTGTGGTCATTCCTCAAAACCAAGACTCCTACCACAGGCTCCATGTGACCACATTCAGCCTATTAGGAGGCAGAATATATTTTCAAATCAAGGAAGGTTCTCAGAGACACTTAAGTCAATCAAAGTTGCTTAAACCAATCAAAGGACCTAGGGGGCAGGGAAGATCTTCAAATCTGCATTTCCATTACAAATGGTAGGCCTGGGACTAGAACTCAGGCTTGTTAATTCTCATCTCAACATGTAATCCCATGTCTAAACCATAATATATTATAAAATATTTTGGAGAAGAATTTCAACTTATGGAAGTTTAACTAAAATATAGTGGTTAACCTTTTGAGGTCTGACCACCAATAGTTATAGGATTTCCATTCCAGAATCATCACACAAAACCAATGAACTGACATTTACATCCAGAGTGAGTGATAATACCTAGGTGATATTTTATCTTACCAGAATTATATCTCATTCTACTAAGCCCTATCATAATCCTTTGCCTCCCTCACCAGAATAAATTAAATCTTGGTTTTCCATTCATTATGTTCAGTTTTGCCAAAGAGCCACATTTTGGTTTACATGTCAAATTTGAAAACTTATACTGGTTTTATAGAATTTCAGCTGCTTCAGTGCATGTATTTTAGGCTTAGTGTGGTTTGAATAAAATAGTTTCATGCTCTTTATTATTTTGTTATTATATATTTATCATTCATCATTAAAAACATATAGAGTCTGCCATGTTATGTCTATTCCAAAGTGTTTTTTTTAATAAATATATGTAGCCAAGAAGACATTGGCATATAAGTAGAGTAAGAATCAAAGAGATTCTCAAATCTGTTTCCAATTCTTGGTCTCAGAGATATTCTCTATGAATACAATAATCTCAGAGAAAATTATTTATTGTACAGAATCCAGATTGAGAATCTATTGCTTAAAAATATTGTAGAAATGGGTGAAAAATCAAACCAATGATATCAAAGCAAATTTTTTTTTTTTCAGGTTGGGGACTAACCAATTATTTCTGTATCAATCCATTGACAAGTAAAGTGCTAGGATACCATCAAAGATGCAGGAAAATTATCAAACACACAGCCTGTCCTCATGAGCTTCTGATCTATCTGTGGAGATAGAGCATTGATAGTGGAGAGCAATAACAGAGTATATATAATTTTATGAATTATATGGTAGAAAGACTATCAGCCTGCTAGAAGTAAAATTATCATGTGCTAGAATGATAGATGAAGGCTTAAGAGTCATAAAATCCAATAATCTCAGAGTTGGAATGGGCTTTGGAAATCATCTGTCTGAAACCCATCTTGTTTTGTTTTGTTTTTGTTTTTGTTTGCTTTTTGGAGGGCAGTTGGGGTTAAGTAACTTGCCCAAGGTCACACGGCTAGGTTTTTGTTTCTGTGTTTCTGTCTGAGGTCGGATCCAAACTCAGGTCCTTCTGACTCCAGGGCCAACGCTCTATTCACTGCACCACCTAACTGCCCCTTAAACCCATCTTTTAATGGGAATCTCATCTAGCTTCTTGGTGGCTTCCAGGGAGCAGGAACCAATTATCTCCCAAAGCAGGTCATGCGGCTTTGGTGCATTTCTGTTAGGAAGTTTTTTCCTGACTTCAAGGTGAAATATGTCTCTAGCTTCTTCTCATTTCTCTTGGTTTTGTTCTCTGTGGTCTATCAAAAGAATTCCAAACTCTTTGCTGAGTGCCAGGCATTTGGTACTTGAAGGCAGCTAAAATCCCTCCTTTTCCACAAAGCCTCTTTTCTAATAACATCCTCAATTTATTCTACTAATTTTTTATGGAATAATCTAATAATCTCAAAGTTCTTACCATCCTTATCACTGACCCCAATCATAGTTTACTGATAATGTGGTGCAAATGGGGTCAAGTACATTGAGATTTAAAGCTCTTTGTTTTGGAAACTATGATTGCCTTACTGTAACCTAAAATGACAAAATTTGGTTTTGAAATCAATGTGTCTTGAAAGATGAGTAGGTATTGGATCGTCAAAATGTAGAGTTGAAGCAATTCTTGGTAGAAGGGACAAAGGCAAAGTGGGGGATAGTTAGAAAGAGTATGTGGCATAGTTTATAGCTTCTTGAATTTCAAGTAGATCTAGGTTCTAGTCATATATCTAACATTGATTAACTCTGTGCCCATGAGGAAATAATTTATTACTTCTTTGCCTCAGTTTCTACATTAATAAAATAAGAGGGATGCACTAAATGATTTCTGAAAAAAAATTAATTTAAGAAATCTGATCCCATGATGCTGTGACTTCTCAGATCATCAGTTCCTCATCTGTAATAAAAGCCAGTAATATCTGTAGTACTTACCTAACGTGGTTATTGTGAGATTCAAATGAGAGAATGCATAGAAAGTACTTTGCAAGCAAAAAAGCCTTATAGAAAGAACAGTTATTGTCATTATCCTATCATCATCATCGTCATTGTCATCATCATCATTAGGTGAAGTGAGTGAAGGTACTGGCTTTAAGTAGAGAATGGTTTCTTTTGGGGTATAATGGGAAATTAGATTTGTTTATTTAGAAATGTTCTAGTTTAGGGAAGAATTTGAAAGACAGGAAGAAGAGTTTACAGTTTTGTGGTTGACTATAAAGGAAGCTTCTTGGGCAGAGAAGTGACACAATGAAAATAAGGACTTAAAATTTTACTATATCTCTGCAGTGCAAGATGGTCTGAGTTGGAGATAGACTAGAAGGGGTAGGTTGAAAAAATTCTTCAAATATGAAGTAAAAGGAGAGCTTGAATGAGGATGGTGGCAGTGAATATTTGAAAATGTGATGACTACTGATTACCAACATTTTCTATTTAAAATATGATTTATAATCATGTTGATGAAGTATCTTTAATAAAACCAATTTTTAGTCAAGTACCACTTTCTTTTCTTCAAGAAAATGTGTCCATTCTCTCTAGAAGCTATTTCCTTCCCTTGTAAAACTACCCTTCAATTACAAAATATTTAATTTGTTTCAATCAAGAAAATATTAAGGGGGTGGAGCCAAGATAGTCGAAAGGAAGCAGTAACTTCTCTAAGCTCCTCAGTGAATCCCATCACTAAACTTTAAAAAGTGAATCTGGGGGGGAGGGGGGCAGAGCCAAGATGGTGGAGTAGAAACAGTTCATCCAAGCCACTCTGCCCCCAGATTCCCCCCAAACTATGTAAAAGGGGACTATGAACAACTTCTGGAGCCCCAGCACCCACAGAACGACACAGAGAAGCTGGCCTGCCTCTGAGGACAGCCCAGCAGCCCTGCAGGAAGGACCAGAGCAGCACTCTGGCAGCCGGCAGCGAGCAGAGTGCGGGGAGCCGAGCCTAGCCGAGCCCAGGTCCCCATGAGTCAAGGTTTTAGCCCCAGGGCGGCAGGGCCAGCAGCCGGCTGGAAGAACCCCAAAACACCAGGAGCTGTGGCAACTCCAGAATCATCAACATAGACATGCCTAGGACAAAGTAAGAGGTTAGTGTCCTATGGACTTTGGGACCAGCATTTGGGGAATGCTTCGGCTCTCTCCCCTGGGGGCTAGAAGCCACTGAGGAGACACACCATTTTGTAGTTTTCAGAAGCAGCTCCAGCTCTTGGCCTGCGAATTGTAGGGAGATCCAGCAATCAGTCTTGGGGGGTAATCACTCTTGCTTTAACCTCCCTGGATCTGGATTGTGATCTAGGGTGGAAGTCATGGGTGGGTTTACAACTTGCCAGAAAAAGAAGTTGCCCCCCACATGTTCGGGATGAAAATTCCTCTATCTGGCCTTAAAGCCATATTGTGGCAACAAGCCCAAAAGTCAAGTAATTAAGTGGCAACATGCCAAGGCAAAAGAAACAGAAAAATGCAACCCTAGACTCCTATTTTGGGGGCATAGAACGGAAAAAGAACTGTGAGGTCAGAAGTCCTGCTCCAAAAGCCCCAAGGGAAAACATGAGTGGGTTGCAGGCCATAGAGGACCTTAAGAAGGACTCTAAAAATCAAATAAGAGAAGTGGAGGAAAAATTGGAAAGAGAAATGAGAAGGATGCAGGAAAAGTATGAAATGAGGGTCAACAGCCTGACTGAGGAAAACAACACCTTGAAAAATAGACTAACTGAAATGGCAAAGGAGGCCCAAAAGGGCAATGAGGAGAAGAATGCCTTAAAAAGTCGAATTTGCCAGATGGAAAAAGAATCTCAAAAGTTCACTGAGGAGATTCATTCCTTCAGAGTTAGACTGGAGCAAATGGAAGCTAATGATTTTATGAGAAATCAAGATGCTGTTAAGCAGATCCAAACAAATGAAAGAGTAGAAGGCAATGTGAAATATCTCATGGGAAAAACCACTGACCAGGAAAATACATCCAAGAGACAATTTAAAAATTATTGGACTACCTGAAAGCCATGATCAAAGAAATAACCTAGAAATCACCCTTCAAGAAATTCTCAAGGAAAATTGCCCTGATGTTTTAGATCCAGAGGGCAAAATAGAGGTTGAAAGAATCCACTGATCACCTCCTGAAAAAGACCCCAAAAAGAAAACTCCCAGGAATATTATAGCCAGGTTCCAGAATCCCCAGATCAAGGAGAAAATACTACAAGCAGCCATGAAGAAACAATTTCAATATTGTGGAAACACAACCAGAATAGCCCAGGACCTGGCAGCTTCTACATTGAGGGATTGAAGGGCATGGAATATGACATTCCAGAGGGCAAAAGAGCTGGGAATGAACCCAAGGGTCACCTACCCAGCAAAACTGAGTATTTTGTTTCAGGGGAAAATATGGTCATTCAGTGGAATAGAGGACTTTCAAGCATTCTTGAGGAAAAAACCAGAATTGAATAGAAAATTTGACATCCAGAAACAAGAAGGAAGAGATGCCTGAGAAGGTAATCAGGGAAAAGAAATCAAAAGGAACTTATCAAAGTTGAACTATTTACATTCCTATATGGAAAAACAATAATTGTGACTGATGATATCTTTCTCACTATGAAAATAATGGAAGAAGGGTTTGTAGTCATATGAATACTTATGTGAATGTGTGTGTATATTCTTACAGTTACATATGGATAGAGCCCATAGGTCGAATCTGTTGGGAAGGGAGAATACTCAAGGGATGAAACTATGAGTTGAGAGAGGAATGTGGCAAGAGGAGATGGGGAGAGACAGGGTAGGGTAAACTATCTCATGTAGAAGAAGCAAGGGGAGGTGGTTGCAAGGGAGGGGGAGATTAGGAAGGCAAAAAATTCAAAACCACATTCTCATTGAATTTGGTTCAGGGAGAGAATGACATACATACTAAATGGGATATCTCAACCTGCAGCAGAATAGGGAGAAGGGGGATGAGAGGACGGATGATGCATTGGAGGGCATCCTTGTGGGGAGGGGAGGTTGGAAGTACCCACTATAGAAGAGGGACAGGATCATGTAGGGAATGGACCAGGTGGGGGCTGGGATGAGTGGGAGGGAATTATAAGCAGCCTTGTACAATATATCTACTATGATAATGTTTTGCATAGCTAGACATGTACAACATATACTGAATTACTTATCTCCCCAGAGGGAATGGGTGACAAGGGAGGAAGGAAATGGATCTGAAATTCGAGGTCTTAACATTAAATGTTTCAAATATATATAAATACTATTATTAAAACCCTTTTGCTTGTAATTGGGAGATAAGATGTGCAGACATTGGGACACAAAGATTCACCTTCCTCTAATGGAAAAGTCGAAGGGGGTATGGGAGAAGGTATGGGAGAGAGCAGATTGGAGGAAGCGATATCTTGTGGGACTGCTCTTCTTTGAGGTTGGGTAGGGGAATAATGGAGGAAAATGATTGTAACTCAAAATCTGGCAGAAATGAATGATGTAAAACAGAAGTTAATAAAGCATTTGTTTAAAAAAAAAGTGAATCTGAACAGATACTGTAGTGGCAGAATCCTCTGGGATACAGAGTGTGGCAGAATCCAGCCCAGGAAAGTGACCAGTGGGTCTGGACAGGGGCAGTGCATAGTATGTGGGATCTGTACAGCTCAGACTTTAGAACAGACAAGCAGACTACACCAGAGAGAGGAGAAGCCACAGCCTGCTGGCTTACCAATCCCAAAGAAGATTGGCCGCCATCTCACCTGCATCTCAACAGGGGACAGGAGAAATCCTTGGAGCCAGGTAAGAGAGGGCTTGGGGCCCCCAGCAGAGACAGCAACTTCTCCTGGGGCTATCAGCCCCCATCCTGGAAGTTTAGAAATCACCTGCCTGCCTTAGCAGGAGCCAGAATGAAAAAGTAAACTGGCAGCAAAGATTCCTCCTTCATGAAGTAGAAAACCCAAAGATAAGTCTCCCACCCTGAGAGAAATCCTAAGATAGTGAAAATAGCCTCAGGCTTGGGTGGCATCAAGAAAGGGTGTAACTGAGGCAGCAAGAAGTCTGAAAGGAAGAGAGGGAGAGGTCCCAACAAGCCTCACCTCACCAGACCAGCAAAAGTCTGCATGAGCTGTAGCCCAGGGGTATAGAGGCAGAAATCTGAAGTGGCCAGACCACCCCTCTTCCACAGATTATTCTGTGCACATTAGCATACCTTCCTGAGACTCCTGCCTTAGCCTCAAACTAGACACCCAGAGGCTACAGCATTCAAAGTCAAAGACCAGGCCCTTAGCTCACAGCCTGAGAAATTAAGAAATAGGGAATTACAATGGGAAGGAAGGAAGCTGAGAAGGAGAAGGGGAAGGCAAGAAAATTGATCTGAGCTTATTATGTAGATCAAGAAGAAAATATTAAGAGCCTACTATGTGTCAGACACAGTGCTAGGCCCTATGGATACAAAAAGAAGCAAAGTACAGTTCCTGCCTTCAAGAAGCTTACAGTCTAGTGGGAGAGACTAAATGTAAACCAATGAATACAAAGTAAGCAATATATAGACGAATGGGAAATCATTTAAAAAAAAAGAAAAGCGCTGGAATTGGTATTTGTATGCTGCCATTGGAGGGGAACGGCTCTTGCTTTTTCTTAAAAAAAAAAAAAAATTACTTTTTGTTTACAACATTCAGTTCAAGAAGTTTTTGAGTTCCAAATAGTCTCCTCCCTACCTCCAACCCCATAGCATCATACAATTCAATATAGGTTCTGCATGTACCTTCACATTAAACATTAGCCAAGTCTTCTTTAGAAGAATTTTAACCAATAGAATGAACAATGAGGATGAAGAAACAAAACAAAACAAAACAAAGCAAAAAAAAATACAAAAACAAAAACAAAAAAACATTGTCGCTCTTGCTTTTTCATTGTGTTCCTGTATAATGACTCACCCTTAGTAAATATTTAATAAATTATCCTTGACTGATGATATTGTTGAGGTTCAGAAAGTCTATGGAGTCTTCCCTATGACCATAAAATGTCAGGAGAACCTTACCAGGGTTTTTTGAGAAAGAGCCTTTGTAACCTTTCAGGAGAAATCATAAAATCATATGATCCTAGATTTACAGTTGGAGGAGATATTTTGTTTTGGAATTTCAGTTGTCTGGAGAAAAGGACCAGCAATCCAAGTTTCAAAGCACCAAGCAGAAGGGGAGAAGAAAGATTTAGGCTTAAGTGAATGAGTATGTAGACCTAGGAAAAGGATAGAAAAAAAAACCAGGAAAGATGAGCATGGCAAATATGAATGGGATGGAGCTAAAAGAAAGCTATTTAGCAGTTGGGGCAAATGGTAAGTATAATCCTAGGCATGTCACCTAATCCCTCTATTCCTCAATTTCTAATCTATAAAATGAAAGTATTAGATTCAATGACCTCTAAAAGTCCTTGGTTATTTTAAGTTAATATTATTCCATGAATTAATGAATAAATAAATGAATGAATGAAAATGTTTACAAAACACTAGATCCTAGGCACTGTGCTATAACATCATGTTATTTTAAGGTCCTAGATGGGGTTTATGTTCTAATCAGAATCAAAGAATGACTGACCAATATATTTTCTAACTATGCTTTCCTCTTATTTTGGGTGCAATGTTGGTAAGGTGATAGAGGGAAAGTAAAGTGATAATAATCATAAATCCATCCCACCAGCTTTCACTTTTTAATCTCTCTCATTTATAAAATTTCATAGTAATATTTTCTCCATGTTTTGACTTGACAGAGACCCTTCTTCTTAACCACGTCTTATATTAATAAATTATTATGAGAAGGATGAAAAGGAAGAATTGGAAAAGAGAGAATGACAAAGTGTTTGCACAAAAGCCTTGAACTCTTTACTCAGGATTGACTGTTCTAAATAAAAAAAAACAAAAACAAAAACAAAAAACAAAAACAAAAAAAAACCTATCATGCTATATTATTTATTTCCCCTAGAGAGATCTTGAAGCTATTGTGTCAGCATTTCTGGGTTCTAGCTCTGCTTTACTAGATGGTCTCTAAGGTTTTTTCCAACTCTATATCTGTAATCTCAAAATCCTGTGACTCATACAAATTGTCAGTTGTAGGTCAAGAATGCAAAAACAAATGGAGTATTTTCTAGTATCTAGATTTTTTGTATTTAAACTCACAGATTAAATAATCATGGTCTTTGTTGCCTTCTGGTTTACAGGACAGTTCTATCAACTGCTCCTAAACTGCTAGTTAGTTTAATTAAATGACATATATTAGAAATGTACTATGTAAAAATTTCTGCCCTAGGCTATGCTCATAAACAACAAAATATAAAACAATCCATCTCTACAGGAAGCTTATATTAGAAATAATATAGTACAATTTTCTTACTTTAAAAATGAGGAAATAGGGACAGCTAGGTGGCACAGTGAAGAGAGCACGTGCCCTGGAGTCAGGAGGACCTGAGTTCAAATGTGACTTCAGACCCTTAAAACAAAACTAGCTGTGTGACCTTGGGCAAGTTACTTAACCCCAAATGCCCTTTCTCCCCCTCCAAAAAGCAAAAAAAGCAAAAAAAAAAAAAAAAAAAAAAGAAAACAAGAAC
>WOXC01000702.1:0-148583 GCA_011680675.1 Gymnobelideus leadbeateri | reverse complement strand
GAGGAATTTTCGTCCCGAACGTGTGGGGGGCAACTTCCGTTTCTGGCAAGCTAAAAACCCACCCACAACTTCCACCCTAGATCACAATCGAGATCCAGGGAGGTTAAAGCAAGAGTGATTAACCCCCAGGACTGATCGCTGGATCTCCCCACGATTTGTAGGCTGGGAGCTGGAAATGCCTTTGAAAACTTCAAAGTGGTGTGTCTCCTCAGCGGCTTCTAGCCCCCAGGGGAGGGAGCTGACGCATTCCCCAAATACAGGTCCCAAAGTCCATAGGACACTGACCTCTTACTTTGTCCTAGGCAAGTCTATGTTGATAATTCTGGGGTCTCCACAGTTCTTGGTGTTCTGGGGTTCCTCCAGCCGGCTGCTGGCCCTGCCGCCCTGGGGCTAAAACCTCGGCTCACGTGGACCTGGGCCCGGCTCGGCTCCTGCGCTCTGCGCGCTGCCGGCTCCCAGACCACTGCGCTGGTCCTTCCTGCAGGGTGCTGGGCTGTCCTCAGCGGGAGGTTAGCTTCTCTGTGTCGCTCTGTGGGTGCTGGGGCTCCAGAAGATTTTCAGAGTCCTTTTTTTTTTTTTTTTTTTTAAACAAATGCTTTATTAACTTCTGTTTACATCATTCATTTCCGCCAGATTTTGAGTTACAATCATTTTCCCCCCATTATTCCCCTACCCAACCTCCCAGAATAGTAGTCCCACAAGATATCGCTTCCTCCAATCTGCTCTCTCCCATACCTTCTCCCATACCCCCATCGACTTTTCCATTAGAGGAAGGTGAGTCTTTGTGTCCCAATGCCTGCACATCTTATCTCCCTATTACAAGCAAAAGAGTATTAATAATAGTATTTATATATATTTGAAACATTTAATGTTATGACCTCGAATTTCAGATCCATTTCCTTCCTCCCTTGTCACCCATTCCCTCTTGGGAGATAAGTAATTCAGTATATGTTGTACATGTCTAGCTATGCAAAACATTATCATAGTAGATATATTGTACAAGGCTGCTTATAATCCCTCCCACTCATCCCACCCCCCACCTGGTCCATTCCCTACATGATCCTGTCCCTCTTCTATAGTGGGTACTTCCAACCTCCCCTCACCCCAAGGATGCCCTCCCATCCATCATCTCTCCTCTCATCCCCCTTCCCTATCCTGCTGCAGGTTGAGATATCCCATTTAGTATGTATGTCATTTTCTCCCTGAACCAAATTCAATGTGAATGTGGTTTTGCCTTTTTAGCCTTCCTTATTCTCCCCCTCCTTTGCACCCACTTCCCCTACATGAGAGAGTTTACCCTACCATGTCTCTCCCCATCTCCTCTTGCCACTTTCCTCTCTCACCTCATAATTTCATCCCTTGAGTACTCTCCCTTCCCAACAAAATCAACCTATGCCCTATCCATATATAACTGTAACCATATACACACACATTCACATATGTATTCATATGACCACACCCCCTTCTTCCATTATTTTCATAGTGAGAAAGATATCATCAGTCACAGATATTGCTTTTCCATATAGGAATGTAAATAGTTCAACTTTGATAAGTTCCTTTTGATTTCTTTTCCCTGATTACCTTCTCAGGCATCTCTTACTTCTTGCGTCTGGATGTCAAATTTTCTATTCAACTCTGGTTTTTTCCTCAAGAATGCTTGAAAGTCCTCTATTCCACTGAATGACCATATTTTCCCCTGAAACAAAATACTCAGTTTTGCTGGGTAGGTGACCCTTGGGTTCATTCCCAGTTCTTTTGCCCTCTGAATATCATATTCCATGCCCTTCGATCCCTCAGTGTAGAAGCTGCCAGGTCCTGGGCTATTCTGATTGTGTTTCCACAATATTGAAATTGTTTCTTCCTGGCTGCTTGTAGTATTTTCTCCTTGATCTGGGGATTCTGGAACCTGGCTATAATATTCCTGGGAGCTTTTTGGGATCTTTTTCAGGAGGTGATCGGTGGATTCTTTCAACCTCTATTTTGCCCTCTGGATCTAAAACATCAGGGCAGTTTTCCTTGAGAATTTCTTGAAGGGTGATTTCTAGGTTCTTCCTTGATCATGGCTTTCAGGTAGTCCAATAATTTTTAAATTGTCTCTCCTGGATCTATTCTCCAGGTCAGTGGTTTTTCCCATGAGATATTTCACATTGCCTTCTATTCTTTCATTTGTTTGGATCTGTTTAATAGTATCTTGATTTCTCATAAAGTCACTAGCTTCCATTTGCTCCAGTCTAACTCTGAAGGAATGAATCTCCTCAGTGAGATTTTGAGATTCTTTTTCCATCTGGCAAATTTGACTTTTAAGGCATTCTTCTCCTCATTGCCCTTTTGGGCCTCCTTTGCCATTTGAGTTAGTCTATTTTTTAAGGTGTTGTTTTCCTCAGTCAGGCTGTTGACCCTCATTTCATACTTTTCCTGCATCCTTCTCATTTCTCTTTCTAATTTTTCCTCCACTTCTCTTATTTGATTTTTAAAGTCCTTCTTAAGGTCCTCTATGGCCTGCAACCCACTCATGTTTTCCCCTGGGGCTTTTGGAGCAGGACTTCTGACCTCACAGTCCTTTTCCCGCTCTATGCCCCCAAAATAGGAGTCTAGGGTTGCATTTTTCTGTTTCCTTTGCCTTGGCATGTTGCCACTTAATTGCTTGACTTTTGGGCTTGTTGCCACACTATGGCTTTAGGGCCAGATAGAGGAATTTTCGTCCCGAACGTGTGGGGGGCAACTTCCGTTTCTGGCAAGCTGTAAACCCACCCACAACTTCCACCCTAGATCACAATCCAGATCCAGGGAGGTTAAAGCAAGAGCGATTACCCCCCAAGACTGATCGCTGGATCTCCCCACGATTTGTAGGCTGGGAGCCGGAAATGCCTCTGAAAACTACACAGTGGCGTGTCTCTCAGCAGCTTCTAGCCCCCAGGGGAGGGAGCTGACGCATTCCCCAAATACAGGTCCCAAAGTCCATAGGACACTAACCTCTTACTTTGTCCTAGGCAAGTCTATGTTGATAATTCTGGGGTCTCCTGGTGTTCTGGGGTTCCTCCAGCCGGCTGCTGGCCCTGCCGCCCTGGGGCTAAAACCTCGGCTCACGTGGACCTGGGCTCGGCTCGGCTCCTGCGCTCTGCGCGCTGCCGGCTCCCAGACCACTGCGCTGGTCCTTCCTGCAGGGTGCTGGGCTGTCCTCAGCGGGAGGTTAGCTTCTCTGTGTCGTTCTGTGGGTGCTGGGGCTCCAGAAGATTTTCAGAATCCTTTTTTTTTTTTTTTTTAAACAAATACTTTATTAACTTCTGTTTTACATCATTCATTTCCGCCAGATTTTGAGTTACAATCATTTTCCCCCATTATTCCCTACCCAACCTCCCAGAATAGCAGTCCCACAAGATATCGCTTCCTCCAATCTGCTCTCTCCCATACCTTCTCCCATACCCCCATCGACTTTTCCATTAGAGGAAGGTGAATCTTTGTGTCCCAATGCCTGCACATCTTATCTCCCAATTATAGGCAAAAGAGTATTAATAATAGTATTTATATATATATTTGAAACATTTAATGTTACGACCTTGAATTTCAGATCCATTTCCTTCCTCCCTTGTCACCCATTCCTTCTTGGGATATAAGTAATTCAGTATATGTTGTACATGTCTAGCTATGCAAAACATTATCATGGTAGATATATTGTACAAGGCTGCTTATAATTCCCTCCCACTCATCCCACCCCCCCCCTGGTCCATTCCCTACATGATCCTGTCCCTCTTCTATAGTGGGTACTTCCTAACCTCCTCACCCCAAGGATGCCCTCCCATCCATCATCTCTCCTCTCATCCCCCTTCCCCTCTCCTGCTGCAGGTTGAGATATCCCATTTAGTATGTATGTCATTTTCTCCCTGAACCAAATTCAATGTGAATGTGGTTTTGCCTTTTTAGCCTTCCTTATTCTCCCCCTCCTTTGCACCCACTTCCCCTACATGAGATAGTTTACCCTACCATGTCTCTCCCCATCTCCTCTTGCCACTTTCCTCTCTCACTTCATAATTTCATCCCTTGAGTACTCTCCCTTCCCAACAAAATCAACCTATGCCCTCTATCCATATATAACTGTAACCATATACACACATTCACATATGTATTCATATGACCATACCCCCTTCTTCCATTATTTTCATAGTGAGAAAGATATCATCAGTCACAGATATTGCTTTTCCATATAGGAATGTAAATAGTTCAACTTTGATAAGTTCCTTTTGATTTCTTTTCCCTGATTACCTTCTCAGGCATCTCTTACTTCTTGTGTCTGGATGTCAAATTTTCTATTCAACTCTGGTTTTTCTCAAGAATGCTTGAAAGTCCTCTATTCCACTGAATGACCATATTTTCCCCTGAAACAAAATACTCAGTTTTGCTGGGTAGGTGACCTTGGGTTCATTCCCAGTTCTTTTGCCCTCTGGAATATCATATTCCATGCCCTTCTCCCTCAGTGTAGAAGCTGCCAGGTCCTGGGCTATTCTGATTGTGTTTCCACAATATTGAAATTGTTTCTTCCTGGCTGCTTGTAGTATTTTCTCCTTGATCTGGGGATTCTGGAACCTGGCTATAATATTTCTGGGAGTTTTCTTTTGGGATCTTTTTCAGGAGGTGATCGGTGGATTCTTTCAACCTCTATTTTGCCCTCTGGATCTAAAACATCAGGGCAGTTTTCCTTGAGAATTTCTTGAAGGGTGATTTCTAGGTTCTTTCTTTGATCATGGCTTTCAGGTAGTCCAATAATTTTTAAATTGTCTCTCCTGGATCTATTCTCCAGGTCAGTGGTTTTTCCCATGAGATATTTCACATCGCCTTCTAATCTTTGGTTTGTTTGGATCTGCTTAACAGCATCTTGATTTCTCATAAAGTCACTAGCTTCCATTTGCTCCAGTCTAACTCTGAAGGAATGAATCTCCTCAGTGAACTTTTGAGATTCTTTTTCCATCTGGCAAATTTGACTTTTTAAGGCATTCTTCTCCTCAATGCCCTTTTGGGCCTCCTTTGCCATTTGAGCTAGTCTATTTTTTAAGGTGTTGTTTTCCTCAGTCAGGCTGTTGACCCTCATTTCATACTTTTCCTGCATCCTTCTCATTTCTCTTTCTAATTTTTCCTCCACTTCTCTTATTTGATTTTTAAAGTCCTCCTTAAGGTCCTCTATGGCCTGCAACCCACTCATGTTTCCCCCTGGCGCTTTTGGAGCAGGACTTCTGACCTCACAGTCCTTTTCCCGCTCTATGCCCCCAAAATAGGAGTCTAGGGTTGCATTTTTCTGTTTCCTTTGCCTTGGCATGTTGCCACTTAATTGCTTGACTTTTTGGGCTTGTTGCCACACTATGGCTTTAAGGCCAGATAGAGGAATTTTCGTCCCGAACGTGTGGGGGGCAACTTCCGTTTCTGGCAAGCTGTAAACCCACCCACAACTTCCACCCTAGATCACAATCCAGATCCAGGGAGGTTAAAGCAAGAGCGATTACCCCCCAAGACTGATCGCTGGATCTCCCCACGATTTGTAGGCTGGGAGCCGGAAATGCCTCTGAAAACTACACAGTGGTGTGTCTCCTCAGCAGCTTCTAGCCCCCAGGGGAGGGAGCTGACGCATTCCCCAAATACAGGTCCCAAAGTCCATAGGACACTAACCTCTTACTTTGTCCTAGGCAAAATGTCCTATGTTGATAATTCTGGTGTCTCCACAGTTCCTGGTGTTCTGGGGTTCCTCCAGCTGGCTGCTGGCCCTGCCGCCCTGGGGCTAAAACCTCGGCTCACGTCGACCTGGGCTCGGCTCGGCTCCTGCGCTCTGCGCTCTGCCGGCTCCCAGACCACTGCGCTGGTCCTTCCTGCAGGGTGCTGGGCTGTCCTCAGCGGGAGGTTAGCTTCTCTGTGTCGTTCTGTGGGTGCTGGGGCTCCAGAAGATTTTCAGATTCCTTTTTTACATAGTTTGTGGAGAATCTCGGGGCAGAGAGGCTTGGACGAGCTGTTTCTACTCCGCCATCTTGGCTCCGCCCCCTCAGAATCCTTTTTTACATAGTTTGTGGGGAATCTGGGGGCAGAGAGGCTTGGACGAGCTGTTTCTACTCCGCCATCTTGGCTCCGCCCCCAAAAGAACCAAATTAAAATGTATAAACATTGTGGGAAAAAAGAAAGACAAAAATTATCCCTTTTTGCAGATGATATAATAGTGTACATAGAAAACCCTAGCGAGTCAACAAAGTTACTAAATGAGATAATTACTAGACACAGTTAAGTAGCTACATGTAAAATAAATTTATCAAAATATTGATATTTATAGATAATACTAACAAAAAGGAGGGGGAAATGACAATCAGGGAAATAGCAATCAAAATAAATTAAAATGCTTAAATGTTTTAGGGTTGCTCTACAGAAATGCACGTGATATTTATATAAATAAAACTATAAAACACTATAGAATAAAGACAGTTAAGTCCATAGACATTCATTGCTTAAGATTGGACCAAGTCAATAAATTTAAAATGACAACATCATTTAAATTAATTTATTGATTTAGTGCTATAACAGTTAAAAAGGGGGACACTTTATACAACTATACAGTATAATAACAGGAATAATAGATTTAAAATCTCAGGGGAAATAATAAAAAAAACTTAAATAAAAGGAGCATTACAATACCAAGATCTCAAACTGCATCATGAAGCAGTAGTCATTAATCATTTGGTAGATGATTTCCAGTTATATTATACATTTTAAAGTTATTTTGAATAGAATTTCTTTTTCTATCTCCTTCTGCTAGTCTTTTCCTTCTTTTTTTTAAGCCATGTTCAGAAAGGTTATTATTTTTTGTAGACTTATTTTATATTCCAGACTTACTACAAAACACTTTTAAAAACCCAGAAATAAAGGAAAGCAAGCAATTAGAGACACTTATTTACTTATGGTTGGGTCATGTCAGTATAATAAAATGGGAATATTAAATAAAATAATTTAAATATTTAGTGCCATACTAATTAAATTATCAAAAGTTTTTAAAATAAATACAGATAACAAATATAATAAAATTTATGTTAAGGAACAAGTCAAAAATCTCAAGGTAAAGAAGGGGGAAAGTAGGAATGAATGGAACCTAGCAGTACCAGATCTTAAACTATACTGTAATGAATCATCAGCACTACTTTTTATTTATTAACAAATAACTTACTGATCAGTGAAATTGATCTTTTAAACTCTAGAAACAATTGAACATAGTAGTGCAATATTCAATAAATTTAGGGATAGCAATTACTGAGATAAGAATTCCCTATGTATATTTTCTCTATATCAAGAATAGAACAAATGTTTCCTGGGGGTTATCCTGAGGACCTACCAACATTTATTAAAAAATACATATATTTCTAAGGTCCCCTAGAAATAGTTCATTTATATATTGATTATGGCAATTACATGAATATCATAGCACATAGATAGTTATAACTATAACTCATAAGTAATAACATTAATGATTTTTTAAAAGCAATAAATTATATATATTGATACTTTAACTCATATTCTCAATAAATAATTGAGAAAGACAACAATAAATATAGTACTGACTTGGATTTAGGAAGGTCTGAGTTCAAATATGGCTTCTGATACTTAATAGAGCTGTATGACAATGGGCCAGAAACTTTATCTAAGTCTCTATTCATTTGGAAAATAGAGGACTGTCCTACTAGTACTTTACAAACTTTAAAGTGAAATTTACATGATTACTTCTATTTTTATTACTATTAACACATCCCAGTTTTTTTTTCTTTTTTTGTTGTTTTTGTTTTGTTTTGCTTTTTAACAGTTGCATTAAGTTTTTTCTCCCTCTTACTTTCCAGGAGGTGATTTTTATATTCTAAAAGCTTCTTTTAAGGACAATACATTTAATACATAGTCTGGTTGGAAGAGAAAACAAGGAGCAAAGACTTTGTGGCTCAGGGACTGGAAGTTTTGCTTCTCAAAAGAACAAGCTGTGAGAACTTCTGAAATCAAAGGATTAGACCAGGGATGGGGAACTGGTAGCCTCAAAGACACATGTGGCCCACTAGGTCCTCAAGTGTGGCTCTTGAATCCAAACTTCACAGAACAAATCCCCTTAATAAAATAATTTGTTCTATAAAACTTCAACTCAGTCAAAATGCCCTACCCAAGGACCTAGAAGGCCATATGTGGCCTTGAGGCTGCAGGTTTCCTGCCTCTGGCTTAGACTATATATGTCAATATATGTTTAAACTTTATAAAGTACTTATAATGAAGAGATGTGGTAACTTCCTCTCTTGTACGTATTCATTTTGTGGCTATTAAATACAATAGCTACATTTCCCAACTGAATTTCAGTTGAGAATTTACTGGGTCACACTCACCCATTTCCACAAATGTACAATACAATGCTGGTGCTGACAAAATAACAAAACGAAAAAAACCTCAATCTTCCAGTTCCATGCCAGCTCAATTCCTTGGGGAGAAGCAATGCTGCTGCCACTGGCATCCAAAGAAACTGGCAGGGCTTCAGTGTTTCTATCAAAAAGATAGGTAAGCAAAAAGGGATAAGAGATATATCATGTGTCTGGCCAAAACCCATCCCAACCTGGACTGTGGCTCAGGAACTATACTGGGGACACAAATAAATGAATTGAGATTTTCCCATTTAAAAGAAAGTGAATAAAGAAAGGCTGTATATTCATCTTAGCTGCTACGACTATTAGTACTGCTAAAAAAAAAAAAGATCATTAGGCATCATTATGGAACTAAGCCATTCTTTGACTTTCTACTTCCCTCAGAGGGTGAATGCAGACAGCTTTCTCAGGGCTATACAAGGCAAATTTGTAAAAATTGGGTATTTAATGAACCAGAACACCTTGGTTCCCAGCACCATGAGATTTGGAACAGCACCCCTCTGTATTTTCTTCCATGTGCATCCTTTTATCTCTTTCTCCTTCTTCCCATTGTACCCATTAGGCCTAAAATAAATTTGGAGAAATATCAAAAGGAACAATAAAATTGCCTTCAAAAGTCACTTTAAAAAATTAAGGGTTAGTGGGAAGTTTGGGCATATCACAGTTTAGAAAACAGTCATACCAACTTATTGACAACATGCCAAAATATTTTTTGTTTTTGTTTTTTGTTTAATAACTGTTTAATAATCTTCCATACTGAAAGCAAGAGGAACACAGAAGAGATATAAAAATGGGACCCTGACTTTCTTTTCTTATGCCCTTAAAACTATAGTTATACTATTAAATGTGGCTGTATTTGCCCTAATGTGACCAGACTTTAAGCTTCTTGAGGGCAGAAACTGTTTTGTGCTAACTAGGCATCTTTAGTATCCTATACATGGTAGAATAATGAATAGAGAGTCCTTAGCATCAGGAAAATCTGGTTTCAAGTAAATACTACCCTGACACATACTGATTGCATGGATCTGGGCAAGTCACTTAAACTGTCAACATCTTTAAAATATTTCTAATAACATAAGTTGCGAAATAGATGCTACTCTCCATTGGTAGAAGGTTCCTTATTAACAATTCCTACATCTTCCCCCACCACCTAAATCACAGGAATGCCCCCATCCCCATCTCCACATAATAGAAAAGTGTGCTCAATATGTAATGGTTAGTTTGATTTCTGATATACCAGCACAAGGGAGTGAACCTGAGGAACAGTGAGCCCTGAATGTTCACCAGAGGAATTAGAGTGACTAGATTTGGAATGAGCGGAATAGGTGAGGGATCAGACTAAGAAAAGTGGGTGGGGGAAAGGGACAATGGACCATCTAGAGTAGCAGATGGACTCTGTGATTAAATTTAAAAATAAGAATAATATACAAAAGAGAAGGAGTGATAAATGAAACAGGAGAGTGGTGCGAGAGACCTTCAGTGAAGGGTAAGTACCTTTGGGGGAAATACCAAAAGAAAGAATCCAGGATTGGATTGTTATAATGGAGGACATCTGCTTGCCTTAGTCAGTACATATACTGATTGTGTTGGTTTAGTTATTTTCTTATTTCAAAATTTGAATTCCTTTTGAACACAATCTTGCTTTTTTGTAAGGGTTTTATTAACTCAACTAGCTGATTTTTTTCTCATTTTTCAATTAGTTTGTTGGACTTGGTATAAACACAGCTCCTATGAGCCACCATAAGCCAATGCACATTTTGCCGTTAAAGGGGAGTGTGGTTAAAAATGGCTTCCTCATCAAGCTATTTGACAACATTAAAAATAGTCACTTTAAAAATAGAGCCAAATTCCCAGGTGAAGCTTTTGTGTGTCTAGCTTCACAAGTAATCTTCTTCTTTCAGAAGGACAGAGATTAGGGAAGGGCTTGGTCAAGGGGCAGCAGAGGGCACTCCAGGCCAAATCAGGTTAAGTTGTGGTCACTTTATCTCTTGTTGACGCAAAGCTCTGAGGCCATGGCCCAGGGTTTTCCTGTAGAATGTGTTTACAAGCAGGTCAAGGACTTGTAGACAGATAACCATTAGCAAAACAACTTTTCTATTGACAAAGGAGCAAAGAAAGGTGTGTTTGCAGATGAATTATCTCCTGCTTCTTAAAAAAAAAAGCCAAACCAAAACACTAAATCCCAGCTTTCTGTCTATAGGGGCATTTATTTTGGCCAAAAAGATGAACTTCTGCCTTCTCAGAATCCCAATCAGGGTGGATAGTTAGGCTACCCTACATTGATTACACACAAATCCTCACTGGAATTTACCAGTGGACAGCCAGCACTTGGAAAACTGCCCATTTCACTTTGGCTGAACTGAAGAAGCCTTCCTATGCCAAACTTAGAAAAAAAAAGCCTGGCTAAAATGTTGAAATAGCTCTTAAGTACTTTTAACACTGTCACCAAGTGTAGGAACAACCCTAGATTCTCAGCAAAATTTGCTTAATCTTCCCTGAGAATCTAGGCAGCAGTCTGTCTGATAACTCTGTGGTCTCTGAGTCCTGACCTTTATTGTAAAGACATTTTGGGCCAGACCATAAATTTGCAAAGGCTTAGGACAGAGGCTCAGAATCCCCAAAGTGTATACACACAAAGGAAGAAGAGCTGTGAAGTGAGTGAGCAAAGAAAATTAAATACAGCTATCAGAAGCAACATTAATAAGATGCTTAACTAACGAATGGCTTTAAAGCTTAGAAAACAGCAGCCTACTTTTCAACTCACTGTGACTGAACACTTGCATACAAGCAGTGAGGAAAAGACTGGCATAGTATGTTCAGTCTTATGCAAAAGAAGGGTACTCACATTTTCAATGAAGGAGAAAAAACCTGAAACCTGGGAATCTGCACATGGGGAAAATATGAGCTGTCTCGTTAGAAGTATAGTTCTCAATTAGTTTTCTTTTTATCCCCCCTTTTCTTTCTTGCTCTCAGCCCCCTTACCCACCCACACATACACATACAGCTCTTTGCACTTGTGAAGGGTCAGAAAGGTTCTTGTGGACTTCTCTCCATAGAAGTCCTGACAATGTGACATGTGCAGTCCCGACAATGACATGCCACTCAAAACCTCTCCCTTCAGATTGTCCCCCCTTTTTAAGGAGACAGCCAACGTGAATGAAACACTTTTTTTTTCCTCTTCCAGGGAAAGTCTGACTTGCCTTTTATTAACCAAGATACAAAGTGCTACTCACATGCCTAGGACAGTAGAATTCTTTATTCTCTTAACTAGCAATTTGTTTGACCCTCAGTAATAGTATGAAAACTCCACAGTGTTCCATCTTTTTTTATTTATTTTATATTCCTATTACTCTGTGAGACATTCCTATAAAAACATTGTCATAAACTGTAAACTCTTCCTATTAAAAGGACATTTTAAGAGGCTTCATTTTAACATGGTTCTGTCACTCAAAGTGGGAAACTTTCTGCTAGTTCCCTTCCAAGCTGTTAAAGATTAGCTTGATGTAGATAAGACTATTCCCCAAACTCATTATCTGTCTTCCAAATGCACCTTAAGGACTACTTAATAAAGTCAAGGTTATGTGAAGAGTATTTTACTGAAAACCAGTGAATGACTATTAATAAATCTGCATTACAGATTGGTTGTCTGTGTCTTTCATTTTTGGAATGGGTAATCCCCCCCCACTTTTTTAAACCACAAGTATGTGTAGCTATGTGCCATAGGGCACCAATGAATCTGATACCAGTTGTAGGAAGGAGTAACAAAAATATCATTTCATCTAATTTACAAAGCAAGCTATGCATTCAAAAGCATACCTCCCCACGAAATTGCACTGCAATTCTGAACTATCCACCCACCTCACAAACCCCCTCCCCAAATGAAAACTTCACCCTTCCCTCTCCACACATGCAAGTATATGTTAAAACAATAGTCTTTTGTTGCTTAGAAGGAAATTCTAATTTATTCTTCTGCTAAGAAGTTGTTCTGGGCCTAAATTTACCAACATTTATTGCCCCAGTTATTCTAGCCCTGGTATAAGGTTCAATGGTGGGTGGGGATAAGAAGAAACTTTAGCATGTAACAAAGTAATTAATAGTTGAAAATCTAATAATAGGGTGGACCTTCCTGCTGCCCCACCCCATCTTCCAAAAAAACCAACCAAACAAACCCAAAACACTATTAAAGAAATCTGTTCTTAAATTACATCCTTTTCCCTAGGAAAACCATATGCAATTCCTTTCATGCTGGCTATGTGATCAAAGATCACTCTTTTTAAATATGTTATACCATATCTAAAACCAGCTTACTTAAAAATTTTTTCATGAAAAATTTAGCAAAAGCTGATCTTCCTCTGTGATTATCATACCTTTCTAGTTGAAGTTAGATAAAAAAATAATATATACAAGAACAAAAAAATATTTGCTTGTCTTGTAGTATTGATAATGCTGGTCGCCACCAAAATCAGAATGTACAGACATATAATCACCATAATAACAGTATATGGAAGATGAGACAAAAGAACATGTAACTAGACGATGTACCACCTTGACTCCTGTGAATTATACCAAAAGGCATAATCACGTTACTAAGATTGCAGCTCACTACCACCTCCAATGGAGGACTATAAATGGGTTAACACTGTAAAAATAAAGAATGAGTTGCAAAACAGTCACTATAAGTCATAAAATAATAGGACTAAGCATTAATGAGGTCACAAGCCCTAGAGGGTCCGATGTTTGACAAACTTAAAAAAAATGGTGGGAAGTACTGATAGTACTGCTTTACTAAGAAGGTATAGGATATGTACGGAAAATAAAGGTGACTCTGGCAGTGGATCAGACATCTAGGAAAAACTAGAGACTTATCAAAGCAGAGTCAGTTATTAGGGGGAGTATTTTAGTTAGCTAAAGTAGGTCATGAATTTAGAGCTGTGAGGGAGTTAATATGCTATCTGCCCCTGCCCCTTATTTTATAGATGAGGAAACTGAGATATATAGCAATGATGTGACTTGCCTGAGGTTCTTCAGGTAGTAAGTGGCAGAGCCAGGATCTGAGTCCAAGTCTTTAAGATGCCAAATCTAGCATTCTTTTCACTGAACCATTGGTTGTCTACTTTTTTTAATGGTACTATCAGATACTTAACACAGGGCATTTTAATCTTAGTATCAGTCCAGAATGTCCTGGGCTAGTACCCATATTGTTAAGAATGGTGGAACTGAAGTTAAGATCATTACCAGCAAAGGCAACTTAGTTCTGTCTTTGTCTGTAGCTAACCTTCTCCATCCACTATAGTGTCCAGAAATCATCTGGGCATTTTGCAGTGCCCATTACCCTGAACACAAAACGGTCAAGGGACTTATTATTTGGTTTAAAAAAAGTGTCTTTTCCCCCCAAATTTACTAAAATTATAAATTTTTACCACTATTTGAAAAACAATACATTTAGCATGTCTAACAAATAATTAATAACATATCACCTAATAAAACCAAAATAAGCTGAAAATAGTAGACTGCATAATTAATAGAGACTAAAACCATATATAGAGACTATATAAGAACCTTTCTTTTAATGAACTAAAAGGCTTCTCAAATATATCTTGCTAATAATCACAAGGTTTTCAATTTTATTTTTAAAACTTTTCCCTCCAAGACAATGTATGTTGAGTATTTTGCAAACCTCAAAGTGCTGGGAAAATAGTAGTTATCATAATTAATATTAATAAACAGATTTTTATGTCAATTGTATTTTACTTTATTTCAGAAAATGCAACAATTCAAATAAAATTAGAACTAATGATCTTCCCCTTCAATTTTTCTTCCTCGTTTTAATTTTTTTCTCTTAGTATTTTCCTCTTTCTTTAGTTTTCATTTATAATTGTATTAAAAATGTATCCCACAATACTTTAATAATCCTTTTCCATTCTTTTTTAAAAAATTTGGATTTACTCATTAAAACAAAGACTTATAAAATGTCTACTATGTGCTAGAGGTGAAAAAAAGACTCTTGGCAAGCAATAAAACATTCATTATTGACCTCAGAAAGTTATTTCAGTAAACTTGCATAGACAGAAGTTATATTACAAGATGATGAGATGGAATGATTGGGTGGCAAGGGAGAAAAGGAAACTATTCTTTTCTAGATGGTTAGCAATGAAGGAGAGGGGAGAGGAAAATAGCTCAAAAGTATGTCAGAATGAAGGGAAATCTCTTAATTGTTTGTTTGGTTTGATTTTTACTTGATAGGGGAATCCTGAACATATGAAGTATACAGGAAGGAGTAAGTATATTAGAAAATTAATACCAAAAGCTACAATAATAGTTAATATGTGTGTATAGTGCATTAAGGTTTATGAAATACTTTGCATACCTTATTTCATTTGATGCATTAAGTAGCCAAGATGATTGATGGGGCAATCTCATGGAAGAGACTGAAGGGGATGGGATTGAAGATATAAATAGGGTGGGGGAGTTAGTCTTAGCAATAAGGAAGAATTCATATTCTTCCCAGAGTGGAAAGGAGGAGATGAAGGGTGAGGACACTGAGAGAGTTAGAAAAATGGTGGAATAGAGTCAAGGTAGTTCATATTGGATGGACACATCTTCTCAATAAAATGGGTTATCTCAATTGAGTAGGAAGAAGGCAGAGGCTGTAGAGGGGGAGAAAGACTGAATAATGAATAGAAAGTTTGTGCAACCATTGTGGGAAGGAGTATGATAAAGACTCAGTAAGAGAAGAATAAAAGATTGCCATGAAGCAGTAATTGAGATGCAGTGGCAAAAATGTGTAATTAATATAGTTAGCATTAACAGATTGGAACCGAGTTTTTATAGCTCTTCCACATTCAAAATATTCCTATCAGGGGCAGCTAGGTGGTGCAGTGAAAAGAGCACTGGCCCTAGAGTCAGGACAAACTGAGTTCAAATCCAGCCTCAGACACTTAACACTTACTAGCCGTGTGACCTTGGGCAAGTTACTTAACCCCAATTTCCCTGCCTTCCCCCTCCAAAAAGACAAAAAAAATATTTCTATCATTCATCTATCCATCTAGCTATGTCTCAGTGTACAAATACATATATGTGTGTATGTAGTTGTATACTTATACATATGTAAATATGTCCCTATATTTGTATGTGTATCTATAGATACATATGTAATTATACATGTGTATATGTGTGAATGCATATATATATATAATTTGGCAGAGCCCTGGGATTTCATCAATGCATGGAATAGTTCCCAATGATGCAAATATTCAGCTTATCTGAAATTTATCATGTTAGAGTGCCATTTGAAGTACTGAAGGGTCAATGACATTCCCATGGTAGATGGTCCCATACATATCACTGTGTTGCCCCTCTAGTATTAGTTGACATTCATATAAAATTTCTGGTTTTACAAAACATTTTATACACGTGATCTTATTTGAGACAGCTCTTTGATGCAGATTCCAAACTGAGGGGTTGTGGTTTCTTCAAGGTCAATCTGTCAACAGTATTTATTAAATGCTTACTAGGTGCCAAGCACTGTGCTAAACACTGGGAATACAAAGAAAATTAAAATAAAGTGGCAGTTTTCAAGAAACTCACAATCTAAACAATGTGCATACAACTATGTACACATAAGCCAAAACATAGGACTGGAGATGATAAGCAAATGAAAATGCTATCATTAAGGTGGATTTGGGAAAGGTTTCTTTTGGAAAGTAGGATTTTAGCTGACATTTGAAGGAAGCTGGAAAGGTCAAGTGGAGATGAATGCAGCTGCTCTGCAGTTTAGTGTGATTGGGAAACTGAGAGGTTAAGTTATTTGCCCAGGGTCACACAGGTAGTATGTACCAGAGACAACACTTGAACCAGGCCCTTCTGACTCCAAGGCAAGCTGTCTATCCACCACAATATTATGCTTCTCCATTATATCCATTTCATTAACATTCTATATTAGAAATAAGAGCATGAATCAAGTATCACCTTTTACTAATAAGGGAAGAGCCTTACACATAAGGGACTTTTCCCACTGTTTTACCATTTATGATATAATAGAACTTGTAATTAATGGCAATTGAACCAGACACATTTCAGCAACTACTGATTTTTTTAAAAAGATAATCCTGGTCTTTCACTAAAGGAAAAGTTTGGAATCATCAGAAACCACTAGGTTAAGGTCACACAGTACCTCAAGAGTTAGGCCTTGAATCCAGACCCCTGACCAGGGGCTGAGGGGCAGAGGTTCAGGACTTGACCTATCTTACTGTGCATACCCATCTCTACCACCATCCCTGAACACCAGTCATGGACCATAGGTACCTTAAAGTCCAAAGATATGTGGAAGACAGTTCCCTGCCCAATCAAATTGTGACCTCCACATAGAAATGAGATTTCTGTAGGTGGGCCCAGAATTTTGCCCTAGAAGGCCACAGTTTGACGTTGGTTGGTGTTCACAAGAGATCACTTGCGGTATTGGATTAGAAGGAGAGTAATTGAACTTGACCGATATTAGGTCACTGGGCTTGCACGGCACATTGTAGAAAACCAGAAATAATATTTCCTTTGCCTACTCCTAGCCTAGCTTTGACTGAGATGTCATTCAGTGGGTCAAGTCAGAAACCATGTCCAGAGCAGTCTTTAGCTATTCAGGGTATCATGAATAGACTCAATAACAAACATCTACTATCTGTGCTTCAGGTTGATGAGGTCCCTCAGATCTATGAGCAGGAGGGCCTGGGCCTGGTGAGACCCCTGGGAGACACTCAAAATGGCTTCCAGTTTATTCTTGTGCCTACTCATGATGGGTCAAGGCTTTATCAATAAAGTAAAAAAAATCCTATGGAAGTGGCCAGGCCCCTCAGGTGCCTTTTTTGATTTGGTCATCCACTGCTGGTCCCATTCATTGTCACCAGTCTTAGGAATTCATTTTGAGCCACATGAATCAGAGTTTTCATTGGCTACTCCAGGGCTTGGGCATGTCCCTTGGCAATCCAGACATTGTCACATCATCCTTCCAGTCGAAGATCAATAGTACCCTGTTCCCAATATGTAGCACTATTAGGAAAGCCCAGTGGAACCTGGTGAAAGGGGAGCCTGAGAAAATGAATTGGATATTTGACAGAGCCCTCTTCCCTCTGAGGATGGTAATGACAAAGATAATTAGGAGAAGTCTCTTTCAGGTACTCTTTGGCCACAAGTCCAGGGCACTGCATGATGTTCCCTCCCATTGAGATGTGGTTGCAGCAGACACCTCAGGAGACAGTGGAAGAAACACCTATGATGATATGGAGCACATTGAGACAGTTGAAACTATAGAGCACATTTGATATTATGACAGCTCATGGTGTTACCCAGACCAGAAGGCAAAGAATGGCTCATGCTGGAACCCAGGAAACAGTGAGGCCAGAACCCATGCAGTTGTCTTTTTTCCCTCCCAGGATGAACTCTTCCACTTGTGATTATTGTCCCATCTCTTTCCATGCCCTCTGTGATGTTACTTCATTGACTATAACTCTCTCCAGTTTCTAATCTTTCCATTTCTATGGACTTCCTGTTAAAGATGCTTGAACATCCCCCTGTCCTAAAACAAGTTAATAACAAAAACAATGGTCTTGATAGTGCCAGCCTCTCACTCAATCCTTCTAACTCTTTTCCCCTTCAGTTCTAAATTTCAAAAAAGACTGATCTGAAATATTTACCTCTATTTCAAATAAAGCTCTCACTCCTTAATCCTCTCAAGTCCCTTCCTCCCTACCTCTCCTGCATCCCCCCCAAAAAAACCCAAACAAAACAAAAAACCCCAACAACACTGGAATCTGGTTTTTGAAACCACTATTTACAGAGTCACTAATGACATGGGATTACCACTTTGTTAGCCTTTTATCAGTCCTCTTCCTACTTGACCACCCCGTCCTTCCTGATACTTTCTCTTAGTTCCCATGACACTGCTCTCTCCTGACTCTTCATCTACCCTTTTGACCACTTATCTCTGATCACTTCTCATCCTTGGTTTGTCTTCCTGAACACCCATACCAGAAAAATGATCTCACTCTTTTCAAAAATTCTTAAAGTATTAGGATCTTTTTTCCTTAACAAATTCTACCTGAAATCACAATTATTTGTGCATGTCTCAAAGTTCTCATATTACATTGTAAACTCTTTGAGGACAAATACTAGGATGGTTTTCACCTCGGTAACGCCAGCACCCAACAAAGGCCCTGGAATTCAGTAAGTATTTCATAAGTGTTTGCTGAATTTAATTGAATTATTTTTATCTGTCAGGTGTGGGTTCCTTCAAGCTTTCTGCTACTTTGTCTCTTTACTTTCTATACTCTCTCACTCTTGGCAATCTTATCTGCTCTTTATTGTCCATTATATTATTTATGCGGACAATTTTTATCTTCAGTTCAATGCACTAACCTGAACTCCATTACCACATTTCTTTTTTTTATTATTAAACAAATGCTTTATTAACTTCTGTTTCACATCATTCGTTTCCTCCAGATTTTGAGTTACAATTATTTTCCCCCCTGTTTTTCCCCTACCCACCCTCCCAGAATAGCAGTCCCACAAGATATCGCTTCCTCCAATCTGCTCTTTCCCCTATCTTCTCCCATACCCCCTTCGACTTTTCCATTAGAGGAAGGTGAATCTTTGTGTCCCAATGCCTGCACATCTTATCTCCCAATTATAAGCAAAAGAGTATTAATAATAGTGTTTATATATATTTGAAACATTTAGTCTTAAAACCTCGAATTTCAGATACATTTCCTTCCTCTCTTGTCACCCATTCCCTCTGGGAAGATAAGTAATTCAGTATATGTTGTACATGTCTAGCTATGCTAAACATTATCATAGTAGATATATTGTACAAGGCAGTTTATAATTCCCTCCCACTCATCCCACCCCCCACCTGGTCCATTCCCTACTTGATCCTGTCCCTCTTCTATAGTGGGTACTTCCAACCTCCCCTCCCCCCAAGGATGCCCTCCCATCCATCATCCCTCCTCTTATCCCCCTTCCCCCTATTCTGCTGCAGGTTGAGATATCCCATCATTACCACATTTCTAACTTCCTTTGGGGCAGCTACACAATAATGTTCTTTCAACGCTTCAAATTTAACATATCCAAAGCTGAACATAGTATCTTACTTTCCAAAACATGCCCCTGCCTTCCTCATGTCTTTATTTCTGCTGATGGCATTACCTCAGTTACCTAAGATCAAAGCAATGCAGTCCTCTTCCATCTCCTTCATTCCACCCCCACCTGTCTAACCACTTACTGAATCCTGATAATTATATCTTGGTGCTATATCTTGCCCCCTTCTTCTTCTTCTTGCCCTTCTCATTGCCACTCCCTCAGGTCTCAGGTTGTCACTGCCAACACACTAGCTCAGGCCTTCATTACCTCTTACATATGGTATTGATAACCTCCTAATTGATCTTCTTTCTTCCAACACATCTAATCTTCATATAGTTACCAAAGTAAGATCTAATGTCTTTGCCACATTCTTACTCAAAAACTTCCAAATGCTTTCTTCTGCCAATGGTATAATATAGAACCTCTTTATCCTGGCATTTAAGGCCACTAAAATCTAGCTCCAACCTGAAAGGGTGCAAACTTCTTTTACTCTACCCCTCTTCAGATTAAACAACTAGTCACCAAATATGCCTTATCCTCTATCTTTGTCCATTTCCAATGCTTAGAATGGTTTCTTCCTGAGAGAAATGATTATGTTTCTATTATTAATAATCAATTATTAAACTAGGACTGAGGTTTTTTCCCTTTATTTCCTTATTTAGGGACCAATCCTTATAGGTCAGCCAGTTCCTGAAGGACAGGGTTAATGATGAAATTGGACTAAGCATCCCAAAATATTTTCCTCAATTTTAGACAGGACCTCACCCAAATGGGAGGGTTTATTTTTGATTAAAGTATAAAGAGAATCTAATCTAGGTGAATTCCAGTCCTAAAAAGCATTAGGCCCATACCCTTGAAACCCCACAGGGTTCACCTTAATTGGTCTGGGTGGAATGGATTATTTTATCCAGATTGCTGGAGGCAGCTGAGTTTCAAGATGAAGCTTTCAGCCCACCTCCTAGTTCACCCCCTCATTGATTGTTTACCAGTCAGGGTTGATTTCCTGCCTGTCAGGGGTACCCACTTTTCCAAAGACATTGAGGCATTTGATTGTCTCCATGGTCTGAGAGAGAGCACTGACCATCAATTTATTGATTATTTGCTAGGCTAATTGATAAATTAATTATTAAATACCCAGATATTTACTATTAGGTTTTTCGTTCATCTCATCCCAAAATTTCTCTTCATTGAAATTTTCTTCATTTAGTTTTAAGTATCAATTCCTCCATAAAACTACCCTTACCGAATTCCATGTAGCCTCTACCAACTAGAAAAAATCCTCTCTCCTTGAATTTCACCTGTCACTCTGTTGTCTCCCATCCAATTAATCACATTCTTACTTGTATAATCATTTTTAGTATAATGGTTTCTTCCCCCTACCAAACAGTGATCTCCTTGAAGGCAAGGAGTAGGTTGTTCTAAATTTGTAATCCCCTCCCTGTGCCCAAAGCAGTGCCTTATAGATAGTAAGCACTTAATATATGCTTGCTGAATTTAATAAAATGATGGCACAGATAAAGTTTGATGAATTAATTCTCAAAGGTTTCAATATTTTAAATGGATTAGAACCAACAAAAAATACTGTTCCTTCCCCCAATATGGCATAAAATTATTTGACCTTTTAACATTGTCGAATCTGAATATCACATGAAGATTAACTGTTGTGGAAGAAAAAAAAGAAAAACAGCCATCCATCAAGGCGATTGATGGAAATGTGTATTAGTTACCAGGTCTTTATAAGAAATGCACTTTTGAAATGGGGCTTAGGGGAAGACAAAATCACATAATATAAAGTCCCTTACTTTGAAATATGTAGGCAATGCGGCAAGAAATAGCTTTACTTCACACTTGTCAAGAGACAGAACTTTTATTACCAAGGAATTTCACTTTTGCCGCTTATTCTTAACACAGTGACCAGCCATGGGACTGAGAGGATTTGCTGATCTAATATAGATAATGATTTCTTAGGTTTGTTCAGATTTATATAGACAGCATCTGGGGATCAGGAATTACATTTAAAATGTAATAAAATGTTCTTGTGCACTTTAACTTACAAATACTGTACTTAAAAAAAGTAAACATCAAATAATCTCAGGTATCTTTCAAGAAAATGTTGACATAGCTCAAGGAGCTCACACAGATATCTCTGAATAGTTTCTAAGTAAACTTAATAAACTCATTTTCTTATTCTGTCACTGTACTGTAAACTATCATAGCTGGGAGAAGAAGAGATCCTGGGCCATATGTTGTCATTTTCTTCAAAGTATGTATTTTCAGGTTTAAAATGGGATATTTTAAAAAGTATAAAGCAGTCCATTCCAAACAAAATGTAAGCATATATATATATATATATATATATATATATATATATATATATATATATATATATATATGAGTATCTGTTACAAGAGATAGTAAATGACAATACTGGTAATGGCTCATAAAAATACCAACTACAGTGACTAGATAACCCTACATTAACTTAAAACATGTTTTCTAAAATATGAAACTCTGTAAACATCTGCTCTCTCAGAGTACTAATACCTAGTACAAAGAACATTGGACTTGGAAGTCAGTAGACTTAGGCTCAACCATTTATGAGCCTTTTGACCTCAGGAAAAATCACTTAAGCTCTTTGAGCCTCAATTTCCTCATCTGTAGAATGGGAATTAAAATGTCATCTAAATCACCAAGTTGTTACAAGTAACAAAAGGAAAAGTGTACATAAAAGTACTTTGCAAACTATAAAGTGATATGTAAATGTAAGCTTTGGTTATTACTGTCAAATCCTACACTACAATATTTTGTTTTCTATCTTTCCACTCCTTTACAGAGGTGGGAGGTCCATAAATGTGAAACATTGCCTATAT
The DNA here is from genome assembly GCA_011680675.1 of Gymnobelideus leadbeateri. NCBI lineage: Eukaryota > Metazoa > Chordata > Mammalia > Diprotodontia > Petauridae > Gymnobelideus > Gymnobelideus leadbeateri. The sequence continues at coordinate 126,178 of WOXC01000702.1, read as the reverse complement.
TTTCAGATTTTTTCCTAGGTTTTTTTTCTTTCCTCCTTTTAAAAATTTTGTTTTCCTTAAAAAAATATTCTTTGTTATCATCAGGAAGGGAGGAGGTATCTGAAAGCAATAATGGGAGAAATTTATTCAATCTAAGAACACAAAATACCAATAAAATTTACTATAAAAACAATATTTTGAGGGCAGCTATGTGGCACAGTGAGTAAAGCGCTGGCCCAGGAGTCAGGAGGGCCTGAGTTCAGATCCAGCCTCAGACACTTAACACACACACACACACACACACACACACACACACACACACACACAAAATAGCCATGTAACCTCGGGCAAGTTACTTAACTCCAATTGCCCTCCAAAAGGCAAAGTAATAATGATAATAATAATATTAATAATATTTGCTTTAAAATATAATATTTGGGTGGCTATGTGGCACAGCAAATAGAGCACTGGCCCTGGAGTCAGGAGGACATGAGTTTTAATCCAACCCCAGACCTTAACACACTCAAAAACTAGCCATGTGACCTTGGGCAAGTCACTTAACCCCAGTTGCCTTGTCCTCCCTCTTCCCCGGCCCCCCAAAATAATATTGATTATATGACCAATAAATTGTCAAATTATTCACTTTTTGCAAATTCTTCAACTCTATAACCCTAAAAAAAAGACATTAGGTACCAGACATAGAGTAATTTAACAGACTGCATCCCAACCCCTAACCCCATTTCCACCCTTAAACAGCAAAAATCTTGTGAATTAATTCTTTCATACTTAAAAGTGTATTCTGTATCCCTTCCCCAATAGGCTCTAATCATTAGCCCCAGCAAATTTGCAGGTAAAGACTCGTACTAATGCAATAAAACCACCAGAACTTCTGCCCTGCATGAAGCAAATTATATTGATGGTTTTTGTTGTTTTTTTTTTTTTAACTAGGGATAGAAAGAGAGATGAAATAGATGGGCAAAAATTTTTCTGATATAGGTAACTGAATTAGCCCTAATGGAAATGGAAGTAGAAACTCAGTTTGTGGCAGAACTGTCCTCTACCCTCAGAGGTACGTTGATTTCTTTTCTTTTCTTTTCTTTTTTCTTTCCTTATCTTTCTCTCTTCTTTTCCTTCCTTCCCTCACTTCCTTCCTTCCTTCCTTGCTTCCTTCCTTCCTTCCTTGCTTCCTTCCTTCTTTCCTTCTTTCCCTCCTCCCCTTAAGATTGGGTCTCCCTATCTATCCTTTCTATCCCTGTTTGGAATTGCAATACTCATTCACAGACCTGATCCCGCTACAGAAGATTTTAACTTGTTATGTTTCTAACCTGAATTGGTTTGCCTCTTATTAGGTAACCTAATGGCATTCTGATTCTGGGTATTTAAAATATTGGTACTGGTTGTAGTCCAGATATCTCCTTGGCCTACTGTAATTCAGAACCCTTGAGCTCAAACAATCTTAGACTTAGACTCCCAGGTAGGAGAGATTAAAGGGGTAAGCCACCACCACTAGCAACCCAAGATAGTCTGTTCATGACAATTACTCCTCTTAGCTCTAGTGATCTTATCTTATACACTCAACCTCCACCCTACAAGAAGTGCCAGACATGGACTCTGCCTACTCACATGGAGAAAAGAAAGATGGTAAGGGAGAAATTAGGTGGGCCAAAAACATGCTGTCATGATGGGAGGGAATAGAAGGGGGCGGGATTGAGTAGGAAGGGTCTTATCCTAAGGGAAAAAGGGTTCCTATTGAAAAATATTTCATTGTGAACAGAAGTAGAGCATCTGAAGTGGGACACAGGGACTTCTGGGTGGTTTTAGAAGGGAACTAAGTTTACAAGCTAGGAGGTTGCCATCTTCAACAGAGAGTTGTACTTTTATGGGTGGAATTCTGATACAGGAAAAGAGATAAGTAGGTTCTTTTTTTTTTGCTTTTTGGAGGGCAGTTGGGGTTAAGTAACTTGCCCAAGGTCACATGGCTAGGTTTTTATTTGTGTGTGCATTAAGTGTCTGAGGCCGGATCTGAACTCAGGTCCTTCTGACTCTAGGGCCGGCACTCTACTCACTGCTCCACCTAGCTGCCCCTAGATAAGTAAGTTCTTAATGTCATTCAACACCAAGAAAAGATTGAGGCAGTGGTGACTAACCTTCTGTCATCACTAACATATATTTTTTTGGAGTGAGGTAAAGAAAACAACAACAAAAGCAAAATAGTTCAAGATCTATAAAGGAATAAGATGGAGATCATATGGAAGGACTTCAAGCCTTATTCTTTTTTTTTTTTTTTTTTTTTTTGCTTTTTGGAGGGCAATTGGGGTTAAGTGACTTGCCCAAGCTCACAAGGCTAGTTTTTGTGTTAAGTGTCTGAGGCTGGATTTGAACTCAAGTTCCTCCTGACTTCAGGGTCGGTGCTCTATTCACTGCGCAACCTAGCCACCCCTTCAAGCCTTATTCTTTGGAAGCTATAACAATATGAAAGATGTTAAGAAAATAAACAATATATATGTACATATGTATGTAGATATATCACATATATGTGCATATACATGTATCCTATGAATCAGATGATAATATAAAGAATAGACTAATAGACTATAAGAGAAAAGGAACTATATAAGATTCACAAAACATAGAAAGATTTGAAAAAAGAGCAGCAAAAGAAAATTTCTAGATAGGAAAAGAATTTTGAAATAAAGTTCATTTTATAACTGTTGGACAGAGAGCTACTTTTCAGATTCTTCAGCTTCATATTTTGACAAAATATTCAAAGAGAAGATAGATGTAAGAATTATTCTGTTTTTCAAAGTTTTACTCATGAATGAATAACTAGACCCTTGCTCCAAAACTCAAAATTTTTTTTCTTTAGTGCACTTGGATTCATGATCAGATATCAAACAGTCACATGATAACTAACACTATTCCAAAGTACCTGGGAGGAAGTCCCTGGCATAGAAATTTAAAGTAAATACATTTATGCGTTTCCTCCCCATCATGATAGCTCTTAAGAAAGTCAGAGAATTGCATCCCAGTTTCTTTCACTTGCTACATGGTGTCATTTAGAAATTCAAGCTTATAGTATGAGCCCTTTAAATGAAATAATTCCCCTCTCCTAACTACTTAACTAATGAGATACATGCTTTAAGAGCCCCTATGTTCAATGTCATATAGATGTGTAATGATATATTTTCTATACCTTATTTATTCAAAATATAACTTCTTTAAAATAGACAAACTATGCATATTTTATTAATTTCTTTTTATAATTTTCAAAGAGCAAAGTTCCCAGGAACTATTCCAAGCACTTAGATGAGAAGACAAATGAAACACTCTCTGCCCTTAAGAAGTTTACGTTCCTAATGATATTTCCTCAATTTTTAATAATCTGCCTTTGTCCATTTCATTGTACTAAAACTGATGTCTTTAAAGTCTTCTAATGGCCACATAACCAGTACCTTCAATGTACTTCTGCAGTCCTCACCTTCCCTAACCTCTATGCAGTTTTCTACACTAGTGGCCACCCATTCCTGAAGGATGTTTTCTTTTCCTTCAGCTACAGAGTCAGAAAAACTTACTGGTTTGCCTCCTTCATCCTCATAACTGCTCTTCTATTTTCCATGGTTCCACTTCCTCTTCCTTAAGGTAGGGGTATTTGGCTCACATCCCTTTATTTTCTATACCCTCTCCCTTGGTCTCTCAAACTTTCCTTTAGTTTCAAATACCACATCATTTACTGAGTGTGTGATCTTGGACAGCTTATTTAACCCCTCTGGGCCTCGGTTGCCTCTTCTGTAAAATAAAAAAGAAAAAGAAAAAAAAAGAAAGTTGAACTTGATGATATTAATAAAATTATTCAAATAGGATTTATTGTGGCCTATTACAGGTACTACATTAAGTGCCATACAAAGAAAGGCACATCAAGAAAATGACAACAAATTCCAGCTCCTGCTTTCAAGTCATTCACAGTTAAATGGGGGAGACAGTGGTAGCATTGTCAGAGGAGAGAAAAGAAAAAGTACATATACTGGTAGACGTTATGAAGGTTAGAAACAATAAGACTTAATAGCCGATTGGATACGAAGCACGGGACAGTGAGCAGGCAAGGAAGACACCTCAAAAGAGGGGAGGGTTCGGGGGAAGGATAGGAAGTTCACTTGTGGATACATTGGTTTTAAGACGTCTAGGAGATATTTAGCTTGATATGTCCAATAGTTTTGGTTGAATGACAATATTAGAAGGCACACTACAAAGATATGAGAGAGAAGGGGGAAAGGAAATGGAGGTAGTTATTGTACATTGACAATCTCAAGGAGTCCAAATACTAGTAAACAGAAGAGCTAGGGCTTTGAACCCAGAGCTTTTTTTTTTTCCACTCTAAGAGGACATTTGTGATTAACTTTATGAACAGATTGCCCTTAGTTTGGGGCAATCTAAATTAAATTAAATTACCAGCAAATAAATTCATGCTGAAGAGCTTGTTCTGTTTTCTAATGTAAATTTGATGTTATGCACCTTTCATTTTAAATAGAACAACTACAGTATTATTTTATGTGATATAATACCCGCAATGATACAGGGGGAAAAACAAATTTGGGTATGTTTTTGGAAGGGTTAATTCAAAGGAGGAATGTGTTATCTGAAATGAGATCTTAAATGGAATCTGTACTAATCTAAGAATTACAGCATGATTTATACCTCTATATAAAGTGTTTTTTTACAAATGTGAATTTGTCTAGGGAGAATGTGGGGAAAGAAGGGAGGGAGTCAGAAGGGGACACAGTACAGGGTTCAAAGATAGATGGAGGCCAGGGATAGAGAAATCTGAGCAGGATGGGGAGCACACTGGCTCAGAGCAAGTCACTTGGGGGCCTGGTCAGAACAGAAAGGGGACATACTGGAGGAGAGGGGAGCAGACGTATTGGGGCAGGACATAGAGAGGAAAGGATGACAAATGGGAGCCAGGGACAGACAGGAGTACCTGAATGTGGAGGGACAGAAGACAGACACATGGAGTCTCATACACACACACACACACACACACACACACACACACACACACACGTGAGTGGACAGAGCAGGTCAAAAGATTTCTCTCTTGGTGCTGGAGGTCTCAAGACCTTAATCTGGTAGAGGCAGAAACGATGGTGTCTGGGTGCATCTGTTCTTCTGCTTTCACTTAAAGGTTTTTCATTTTATTTATTTATTTAATTTTTTGGTGGTGGTGGGCAGACCATGGAGGACTGAAAAGAAAAGAGAGAGAGAGAGAGAGAGAGAGAGAGAGAGAGAGAGAGAGACAACAAGTACAGTACTCTACAGTGAAGTTGAAATAGATATTTTTAGGGAATGCTGATTTTTTTCAGAATTTATTCATGTAAAAAGAAAAATATCTGTACTTTCTTCCCTCTTAAAATATTACGTATCACTACTAGAAGGATTTGGTTAGAGTACTTTGTTTGGTTTTATAAAGTGGACAGAATAAATGTCACTGAAATAATAACTTACATGTATATAGTGCTTTGAGCCTTACTAAGCTTTGCATGTATTATCTCATTGGATTTTCACCACCATCTTGTGCTCATCATTTCTTATAGCACAATAGTATTACATCATAGTGTTGAGGGCCATATGAGCCAGTCCAGTCATGGGTGAAGTCTGGACCAGGATTCCCCTGGATCCTGCTCCCCATGTGGTCTAATTATGGCTTAGGGTGTTGGCTCACCATCTTTCTGTGGCTAGCAAGGAAACAGGGCATAATTATTGAGAAGTGACCCCCCCCCACCCCACCCAAGATTGCACAGCTGCCAATAATTAAGTACAAGCTGGTTAATCATCTCCTTCACAAGAAAACTGTATGCACCACCTCTGTTATAAAAACCCTTGCCCCAGGACAAATAAAGAGACTACCTAGATAGTTCCAGCCTGGCTCCTGTGGCATCCTTTCATTTGCCACACCCTTGTGTTTGGGCCCACCCCCTCAGGGCAGGCATCATCATAGTCATATATTATAACTTGTTCAGCCATTTCCCCCAATTGTTGGGCATCCCCTCAATTTCCAATTCTTTGTCACCACAAAAAGAACTCCTATAAATGTTTTTGTACTTTTATATCCTTTTCCTTTTTCTTTGATCTCTTTGGGATACAGACCTAGTAATATAGTAACATTTTAATAGGTCCTCATTGAATTAAACTGGACACTTTCACTGGTACCATATTGCTATGTTTTACCATGTTAAGTCTGAATTTCTTGACATAGCACTCAAGGCCCTGCTGGCTGTATTTCAAGCCCACCTTCAGCCTTATTTCCCACTATTAACTTTCATGTATCCTTTGTTTTCTTGTCAATAGTACTTGTTATTTTCCAAATGCTCTACATTTGCCTCCTTCTGTGTCTTTATTGCCATAGTTCCCTAAATGCAATTAAACAAGCACTTATTACATGATTATTAAGTTCCAAGTACTGAATTAGGTTCTATAAACACAAAGATAAAAATTAAACAGTCCCTGCCATTGAGGAGCTTACATTCTATTGTTAGGAAACAACTTATACATAGGTAAGAAAATATAAAATATATACTAAGAAAATACAAAGAAATTCTATTTAGAGAAGAACACTTAAAACTGGGGAAATCAGAAAAGACCCACATAGGACATAGAACTTGAGAGTTAGGTATTCCAGGAGGCAAAAGTGAGGACAGAGAACACTCCAGGCAAGGGAAACAAGCAATGCAAAGGTAGACAGGTGAGAGAGGGAATGTAATATATAGGAAGTAGGTCAGTTATTTAATTATAGATGATATGCTAGAAGGGATAGTTAACATACTAGATGACCTCATCAGGATCTAATAAACTTTATCATATCTATATAGGCTAAATCTAAACTGATAAAATTTAAGAATAAAAATGTATTTTTTATTCTTAGGTTCTCTCTCTAGAATGCCTCTGCCCACCTCCATCTCTGCCAATCAAAGTTATCATCTTCCTTCAATACTCTTTTCAATAATTACCATCTCCATGAAGGATTTATTCATCTCCAGTACCCCATACTGAAATCGTTCGACCCATCTTTAAGCTGCACTAGCTTTGTTGAAGAATAGTGTCGAGAGGAAGTGTGGTATGAAGGACAGAAGATTAAATTTTGAGCCAGAAGGCCTGAGTTCAATTCCTTGGAATAAAGGCTTGTGACTTTGCATAGCCCTGCTTCATTTACATCCAATTTACTTGCAAGTCATGACATCACCTTCCCGATATCATAATCCTCTTCAAGAATGAAGGTCAAACAACAATAAAGCTCACTAGTTCTCTGACAATAAGCAAGACCATTTCCTAACCTTTAAAATGGGAATAACAAAATTTAAACTAACTACTTCATATGATTAGTGTGTGTGGGGCGGGGGGACTTTAAAAAAAAAGTACCAAAAAAAGTACCATAAGAATATGACCTATTGCTTGTACCTATATTATGAAACATCATTTTAAGATTTGTATTTTATTTGTTTTCATGTCTTGTCTCTCCTACTGGCTCTTTGAGATCAAGGACTATGTCTTATTAATCTTTATATGTACCAGAATACTCAGTGGAATGTCTTACTTAAAATAGCTACATCCTAAATGATTTATGAAGGAATAAATGAAACTGTCTTTTAAGTAAATGTTGATGAAATAACATCTAACTTAAATATGATATGATGTGATATATTATAACATATCACATAATATAATATATATTATGTATATATTATATATAATATATAATATTATATATTGTCATGTGTTATATTATTTTGTGCTATGTTGTGTTATATTAATTATATTATATCTTATATTACATTGTATCATATCACATTATATATATTTAGTAACTATTATACCATAGCAATTACAAACACAGATTGAGTCATAATACCTTTTCAACTTAATACTTTAACTTAAGGAAGTACATTGGTTGAAGGTTAAAAATTAGGAGGCTTCGTTGAAAAAGGACTTAAGTATGATCCAACTTAGAATTCTAAAGATCGAATACCTAAAATTAGCATGAATTCCAAGGAAATAGACTTAAAACACAAGCAAATAATGCACAGGATCATGTGGGAAAGAAATTTAATACACTAAGAAATCCAGCAGAGAAAGAATTCAGAGTGAAAGGAAAATGCATTATGCTATACAACAAAGATGACAAAACCTAGAACTTCATAATGAAGGTGATGGTCAGGTGGTTGAATTGCTTTGAACTACCTTAAACAAACCCCCCTCCCCCCAATCTCAATCTCAAGGTATTGTGTGGCTCCAAACAGAATGTATGCCTACCAGGTTGGCAGCGTTTGGTACTGGTAGTAATATAATGTTATTAGATAATGTTCAGTATAGGGAATAATGTAGGAAAGAAGCTTAAAAAAAGCTTTTATATCTTCAAAGGCAATAGACTAGGTACTGGATATCAATGAGCATGCGCCTACTAAAAGCTAAAATTATACCACTTAGTTCTATCGAAGAGTATAGAGTGCATTGATACATTAAGGACCTGACTTTTGGGATACATAGCAACTGTTAAATAATAACTGATTAATTACATGGGTTTTCTCCCACTTGTTCATTCAATTCAACTCCATTCATTCATTCATTCAATCAATCATTATTTCTCTGTTCCTATTGTCTCCAAAGTTGTTCTAAAAAGTACTACCAATGCAAATAGTGTGGGAACTCAGTCCTTCTGATACAGAATCCAACCTGCCTATAAATTATAGTCCTAGGAGTTGCCTCAGGATCAGACACATAAATGCCCATGATCACATAAATATCAGAGGTAAAATTCACACTCAGTCCTCTCTGACTCCAGTTCAATAAGCTATCCACGATATAGCATTACTTTTTTTAAAATGCAATTAGCCTTGAAAAAGAAACAAACAAATATATATATACACACACACACACAAGGGAAATTATTTCCTGATGTATAACTAGAGACCTATTGTCTCACTTAGAACACACACACACACACACACACACACACACACACACACAAATATTGCAGGGGAAGTGAGAAAACAGGAGCTTTGAATAGGTACAACCATTCTGAAAGACAATTTAGGATTGTGCACAAAAAGTGGCTAAATAGTGCAGGCCCTTTGTTGTAGCTACACCATTCCTAAGCCTACAGTTTCAAAATATCAAAGAAATTGGAAAAGGACCTCTATGTAGAAAATGTTTACAGTGTCTCTTTTTGTGCTGGCAAAGGATTAGAAACTAAGGGCACCCATTAATTGAGGAAGGGCTGAGAAAATTGTGGTGTAGGAATGTGATCCATTGCTATGCTGCTGTAAGAAATGAGGGGAAAATGCAGTTTCAAAGAGAAATGGAAAGACATATATGAACTGAGTATAATCAGAAGAACAATTCATACTCAGTTCTAGAAAGGAATAATTATGGAAGACTTAAGAATTCTGATGGCCTAAATGATCAATCATTAGTCAAGAGTCTGGATAAAGAACACTGCCTACTTCATAACGGAAAGATTATGAGTTAATATGTAGAATTAGAAATAATTTTTTGACTTGAATAATGTGGAAATTTATTTTTCTTGAATGTGTTTATGTGGTATGGTGGTTTTAGATTTTTTGTTTGTTTATCCTTTTTTTAGTGAATGGGAAGTGAGAGGGAGAAAAATGAATGTTTGATACTAGTTGGTCAGTTTTGCTGTACTGCTTTTTCTCTCTTAAAGAAAATCAAACTATACTTGTGACAAGGGGTGGCTTGCCAAGTAGGGGAGAGGGGAAGGATATATTTAAAAGTAAACATGATTTTAAACAAAAAGTATCAATAAAATATTTTAAAATCTCAATAGGTACCAAGTGATATTGATGCCAATCCAAGGAATCAATTAAATTTTTTAGAAAAGAATTTGGGAGTAATATAGGCAACAAAGAGGTGTGTGGAATTTAATACTACTCAAAGAAATATAGACAGAAGGAAAAGGACCAAGCTAAATTTTAAGCAAAATAGTGTAGAAGCAAAATGGAGTGGAATGATTCAGGACATCAGAATTAGATTCTAGCTTTAGATCTTTCACTAAGTAGCTGTGTGACTTTTGTTAAAACTCTACCTTCCTGGGATGAAGTTTCTACATCTGTAGAACAAGGATGTTGTTTTATATTGTTGGTCTAAAATTTTATGAGTCTAAGTTTGTCAGTAAACATCCTTTGTCATTACTCTCTATGTTCTCTCACACTCATAAAACCAACCCATGTGACCAATGATTCTTTTCTTCTCAACCCCTGTCAAAATTTGTCTTTCTAAAATATATTTGAAGTTTATTCATGATAAGGTTGCATAAAGGAAAAAGACCCATCACTCCTAGGGATATCTGAGTTTTAACAGGAGAGTCGAACACTAATTTTGGAATTACAAGAACCAAACAGCTGGCCTAATTTTCCTGAAATCATACCACTATGCTGTTGTCTAATCCATCCATGTATAAATCCAACCCTAATGAGAACTCTTAATTTCACATTAATTCTGTAAAACATTCTGATTTTAGAAAAAAAAAACAGTAATGTTAAAGAGATCAATAGAATCTATTTTTCTTAAGAGGGGAAACTGATAAGCTTTTAATTCCAGTTTGTCTATTCAGTTTTCAAAATAAAGTTGCCCAACTATATTCTCACATCTATTTATGATCTGTGATTCAAATAAAAATAGTTATGAAAACTTGTCAAAAGATAGTCCAAGACCTAGTACAGATATTGGCAATGATTCCTTTCCAACTCTTTTTGGCTCAAAAAAGAGAAAGCTAATGCAGTTTTGGCTTTAGGGCACTTTCTTAAGGTCATAGAACAGCACAACTGTTACAAACTAAGCAAACAAACAAGTGAATAAATGGAACTTTCTAAGTCTTGGCTTTTAATTCTACACTGCCCATTACTGGAATGTGTTGCTTTCCCCAACATATTCTCATACAGTTCTCTGTGCAAACATTAACATATGTAAGGATTTTATGGAGAGTGAATTAATTCCCAGGTTAACCATACCTGGTCAGTCTTCATATTGGTATTGAATTTGCAAGATTACAGCTGATGAACTCTATTTTTAAATGCAAGATTTCCCGTTAGCCTAGGTGGCAGAGGAATGTTTTACTCAGGCCTGTGGTTGAGTTTTGCCACAGAGTTAAACAAAGGCCTCAAAAAAGGGCCAGCCAGGAAGTTCAAACAGACTGGGAAATGCCTCACAAAACACGCCTCCCTCTTTTCTTTCCAAGTTAATTAATAACTCTGTAAATGTTGTAACTAATCTAACTTGGACTTACAAGAGTACTTGGCTTCTATCCCTTAATTGGTATCTTTACTGTTGTGGAGATGACTGTAAATTATCAAAGAGACCTTTAATAAGGAATGGGGACAAAGTGAAGGTTTGTTATGTCTGTGCTACCTTCCAACATTTAAGATTAAATATTTGGGAGAGGGGGAGTTATGTCAACAAGACATAAGTGGATAAAGCAAATTTTAATGGTGTCAGGCCGGGCCTAAGAACTGTTCATCGTACATCTTCAAGAAAAAAGCTGAGGAGAAATGTAGCTTGGATGCTTCATTCCTTTCAAATGTTGCTGGCTCCAGCTGTTATTTAAGAAAGAAAGAAAGAATTCCAACAAGAATAAATTATGTCAGAATAAAGTATTTAAAATAACTAGCATTTATATAGAATTTTATGGTTTGCAAAAGGCTATATACATGTCACATCATTTACCCATCATAACAACACCATGATGTAGATGCTATTGTCCCCATTTTATACAGCAGGAAACTAAGGATGAGAGGTTAAGTGACTTGCCTAAGGTCACAGCTAGTAAGTATCTGAGTTGGGATTTAAACTCAAGTCTTCCTGACTCCAGGCTTACCCATGATGTCATCCAGTTTTTCTATTTTTGTTTAAAAGGTAAATTTAAAACATTTCTTTGCCTAAGTCTCATGTTTGTAGCTTTATCACACCAGTGCTGCTCCTTCTGACTGGTATTATTTTAAAGGACCCCAATTGTATGCTTTCATAAAACACACACATGCGAATATCGAGCATTCATGATCAATAGATTTTGAGGCCATTATGATTACGAGTTTCTCTTGTGTGTTCATTAAGCATTTCACACTAGCTTTTGGTTCATACTTTAGACAAGAGGTGTCAGACACTGAACGTGTTGCCCACACTATTCCTGAATGCTGCTGAACCAGATTAAAATGTATCTCCCATCTTATGCTAATGTATTGATGTATTAATAATAAAAAAGAAATGCACACACATATGTGTTTTTTTAAGTCAATATATAGGTTTCGAGTATCCTTAGGTATGGTTTAGTGGCCCCTGTTTCTAATCAAATGTGGCACCACTAGAATTTGGGCTAGAATTTCTCTACTATAATTGGTTCAAGACACAATCATCTGTAAACTTAGGAGGAAGGACAGAAAAGCAGGGTAGCCTTGAAAATGATAAGAAATATTTATTACATAGTTTTGTTTTGTCTTGTTTTAAAGTAAACAGTGTGGAATGGAAATTCATGGCTTTATATTGAATGCACTTTTTATGTTGTATTGTGTACATGAAAATATTCTCTTTTTTTGTCTTTTTGTATTTAAGTTCAAAATGAATATTTTTTTAAAAAGACAATCATCTCTGACCTTATAAAATAATTCCTGTAGTTCCTGATTGGCTAAGATACTCACAGGTCTTTTGTTTTGTTTTGTTTTGTTTTCAATAAATAGTTGTAAGAGTACTAATTTTCTAAGTATATGACTCTATAAAAAACTAATATTGGGGACTAGTAACCAAAGTTAAAACTTTTATAGGAATTACATTCATAGAATTTTAGAGATGGAAGAGTTATTAGAGGAGTCAGTCTCAAGGCCCTTGAGCTGTAAGCATCCACAATACACTGTAATGCTCCTGAACCAGATTAAAAAGGAACTGGAAAATGTTTTACAAAATACTTAAAAATATAATACAATATAGCTAATGCTAACTTGTGGTTTTCTAAATCAATATGCAGTCTATAGGTATCTGTTTCTCTTTTATTTTGATATCATTGATCTAGTATTACCACCTTTACCTTAAACATGAGGAATTATGGCCTGGCATGTAAAATTATTTATCCAAGGTCATACATCTATTCTCTCTAGTTCTTTATCCTTTTTTTTTAAACATTTAATTTGAAATTGGCTGTTTACTCATAAGGGATAACGGATGCTAGTGACCTGAACTGGCTAAACTCTATATGGTATCCCAATCATAAAGTGAGTTTACTTTATGTGTTTCCTATAGTTTAATGAGAAATTATTCTGTAAACTTATAACACATAGTGATCCCATCTAATTGTAGGGCTGTCTGCTTTTTTATGTTTTCAATACTCCCTAAAAGATAAATGGTCAAAGCATATAAATAGGCAGTTAAAAAACTTACAAACTGCCACCACAAAAAATGTTCCAGATTATTAATAATAAGAAAAATGCAAATAAAAACAATTCTGAGATTTTGCCTTATGCTTATCAGAATGGCTAGACTGAAGGTAAAAAACAACACAATCCATTCAGTAGAAAGGACTGTTATTATTGAATTTTGAAGGCATGTATTATCAGATGTGGTTAATATATTGGTCTGTTTTGTTTCATCATACCATTTCTTATGACCATCAACTAAAACAACCTATAGCAGAAACACTGCTCTTAATTAATTGCAGACTACAGAATACTAGATCTGAAAGTCTCCTGGAGATCATCTTGTCCAACCTACTCATTTTATTGATAAGGAAACTAATACACAAAGCTGTTAAATGACTTATTCCTAAGTTCATACATAGTAGGAGAGTCATGTCTAGAACAATATCCATTTTATGTTGCAACAATACAAAAATTTTTCTCCATAGCACATTAGTATTTTTGTTCTAAGTCTAAATAGTGAGATAGATTAAGGGGTGAGGGGTGAGAGATCCTAAAATTCATTTCTGATTGAATTATTCATGTCCAAATATTTTTTTAAGTTACACTTAGGTGTATAGTATATTTTGGGCTCACTTGTTTCTCTTCTCTCCCCTTCTCTTCTCTCCTCTCCTTTCTTGTTCTGTCCTGTCCTTTCTTCTTCACTTGTCCTTTGCTCCTTCTTCCTCTTGCTCCACTTTCTCCTCCCTGCTAGGCTTCATTTGATAGCCATGAACTGTGGATAAAGAATAAATATGGCTTTTCTCTGCCCTAAGACTATCACCTGACTTATTTATGTCTGACCTGGTACAGCACTGCTGACTTTGGAAAGTTTAATTGAGGCTGGAATTATATGGCATAGCTTCAGGCCACCTGAATTTAAAGGGTGACACACACACACACACACACACACACACACACACACACACACAGTGGAAATGTATTAGCTTATTGGGTAGTTTATGTGTTTGTGTGTTCTGGACATTGTCAAAACAGCACTATTAGGAGATAGAACTGTAATTTTAGTGGCCTACTTCCTAATATGATGACAGGGTTGATTTCTTTAGGGGTAGAGGTATGGTTTCTCATAGACCAAAGATTATAGATTATCCTTGAACTTCCAATAAATGCAGCCTTTCTTAAACATGGAATTGATTAACGTGTGTGTTGAGGAGGAGGGGGAAGAATATATCCAGGTGCAGCAATTCAAGTTATAAATATTGTTTGAAACATTACTTAAGATAGTTAAAGCACTTGATAATTACTGGCCATTCCCACTTTAGCTTAAAGAAAATTCAAAAGCATAAAAGCAAGCAAAATCTTTCCCAAAGGAGCTATTTGCCAATGACATTGAAAATATTTCTAAGCCATCTCAACCAATTAATGGCTATATTAATGTAATAAGAAAATAGCTTAGATTTTTATCTACAAAATTAAATAAAACTCTAAGCATTGCTATCCTGAAGAATAAAACAAATTTTTTGTTTGTTAATAACTGTATTCAAAATGAACCCTGCCACACCAACTATATATATATATGTGTGTGTGTATATAGATATGTGTGTATGCATGTATACATATGTTAACAGACAACCATAGGGTGATTATTTTGGACTGTGATTATCAACTCTAGGGAAAAGTAAAAAATTAAGTAGATGATTTTAATATCATATATTTGAATAAACGACCCCACCCCCATCTCATGACGTATGCTTTCGAGTGTGCATGTATTTGTGTGTGCATGCGTTTACTTTTTTCTTCTCTTCCAAATGCGTATAATTGAATTTGTATAAGTTAAATTTGCATATGATGTGACACCAATGTAAGCAAAGATGTTAATATATGAAGCATCTGTGATTTCATTGTGAACATTCCTCTCACTGATAAAGGTTTAGAACTGTCTATGGCTTTCAATACCAATCCTAGACATTTTCCTGAGACAGACAGATAAAGCCATTCACTCTGTATCATACAACTTGAGGCAGAATCCAGAACTTTATTAATATCTACTATATAACACTTTCTCTTAACAAAAGTATACAATCAAGTCAAAAATCTTACACCAAATTAAAAAAAAAATTTCTTTTTGGAAAAGAGATATTTTGTTAGATGCTTTGCCAGGAGGTACAGAATTTATAAGTTTTATTTTATTGAGAGCCATTGACAAATAGGGCAATATAGTGCATTCGTAATTATATTTGAGACTGGAAATATGGAATAATGAGCCATATAGTTCCTAAAAAATGAATTACCCAGTGTGGAGAAGAATGAATAGTGTGTAACTAGTAATGACTCTAGACTTATACAAGATGTCCCATAAGTCTTGGTGCAGTTTTATACTTCAATAGATTAACTAGCTTAATAATAAGTTTATATAGTTCAATAATAACTTTAATGGCTTAAAACTGTACACTGTCTTTTGAGACATCATGTATATTTGGAGCTGGAAGGGAACCTGATTAGGTCATGTAATTCAACCCCCTCATTTTATATATGGATAAACTGAAGCTCAGAAAGATGAAACCATTTGTCTAAAGTCCTGCACATGGTAAGTGGATTAGAACCCAAGTCTTCCAACTCCAAAAGCAACATTTTTTCTATATGTTATATGGTCTCCAAAAGGTTATTTTGTTTTGCATTAATATGCAGAAGAGTGATTTCTTGTAAATGGTGAAGTCTTCCAAATGCTAATTTATTTTATTTTTCGCAGATGATATTGAGCCAAATGCATCAGGCCCCAAAATATTAAAGAGCTACTTTAATAAGATCTTCAGTTTTGATGATCAAATTGTCTTGACACAATCTAGCTAAATTTAAGAAATGTTTTCTTTTTGGAAATGAATTGAATTGAGTTGAAATGACAATATCACATAAGTTTTATTTAAATCTTGGTTATAGTATATTTTTAATCATTGAATTCAAAGTATTTCTGAAAATAACAGTGGAAATTCATTCTAATCACTTCTTTAAACCCCTGGATATATTAACTAAATCTGCACTAAAGGCCTACTCCAATGACCTTAAACTGGGTTCTTGAAGGCAGGGTGGGGGTGGGGGGGAGATAAACTCTGACAGGTCCTGCTAACCTGTTAATTTTCAAGGATGGTCTAAGAGATGAAATGTTATTCAAAGGCTGCCTAAATTCAGAGAAGTCCTGAACCAAAGGAGATTGGCTCCACCCCCACCCCCTTTTTAGCATAGACTTGTAATTTTATCAGTATAGGAACTCCCAGTGTAGAAATTGTCCCTAATGCTTCAGATTTGCAACTCATCTATAAAAGGTAATCACAACAATTTTAGCCATCAGGTAATTAAGCTTTTGGCCATAGTAATGCCTGTAACTATCTACTAAGGCAAGGCAGGATTTGAATTTGTCTTGGGGATGGAGTACTCATAATGATGAAATCACAGATCTTTGGAAGTATCAAAGAAATATGTCACTAAAAGTAAGTTTAGATTTGGTCTAGAAAAAATATTGACTGGTATCTGAGAGTGATATCTTGATTAGTTCTCACAAATTCTGGGCTTTTTCCCAGACCTGATAATTAGCATTAAGTTTTGTGAATAAAGGAAAGAAACTCAGAGTAGCTGAAGTTTTACATTTCTGTACCAACAACTAAATTTCTTACTGCTTGCCATTCAATGGATCTATAATCTTATTAATATGGATTTTGTTGTTCAGTCATTCAGTCATGTCCAAATCTTTGTGATCCTATGGGCCAGAGCATACCGGTCCTTCTCTCCTCCATTATCTCTCAAAGTCTGTCCAAGTTCATGTTCATTTTTTCCATGACCCTATCTATTCGTCTCATCCTTTGCCATCACCTTTTCCTTTTGCCTTTGATCTTTACCAACAGAGTTTTTTGTTTCTAATGAGTTCTGTCTTCTTGTTATGTGACCAAAGCATTTAAGCTTCAGCTTCAATATTTAACCTTCCAGTTAATAGCCTAAATTAATTTATTTTCTCTTTATCTTATTTATCTATTTAAATGATCTAATATTTTATTTTCCCCAATTATATGTAATTATTTTTAATATTCTTTTTAAAAATTTTGAATTCCAAATTTTCTTTTGGCCTTCCTCCCCTCTCTCCCCTAATTGAGAAGGTAAGCTATTTGATGTAGGTTATACATCATAGTCATGCAAAACATATTTCCACATTACTCATGTTGTGAAACACAAACATAGACTAAAAAGAAAAGAAAGAAAAATTATGTTTCAATTTGCATTCAGATTGCAGCAGTTTCTTTCTCTGCAGATGGATAACATTTTTTATCATTAAGTCCTTCAGAATTGTCTTGGATCATTGTATTGCTGAGGAAAGTTAAATTATTTACAGTTGTCATCATACAATATAGCTGTTACTGTGTACAATATTCTACTGGTTCTGTTCACTTCACTTTTCATCAGTTCATATAAACCTTTCCAGGTTTTTCTGACATCTTGCTCATAATATCCAATAGCATAATAGTATTACATCACAATCATTTACAAAACTTGTTCAGCCATTCCCCATTTGATGGATATCCCCTCAATTTACAACTCTTCATCACCACAAAAAGAGCTGTTATAAATATTTTTATACATGTGGGTCCTTTTTGCTTTTTTTTATTTCTTTGGGATATAGTATTGCTTGGTCAAAGGATCTACATGTTTTTATAGCCCTCTTGGCATTGTTCCAAATTGCTCTACAGGATGGTTGAATCAAATATACAATTTCACCAGAAGTACATTAATGTCTCAATTTTTCTTTTTTTTTTTTTTGCCTTTTTTTTGGAGGGCAATTGGGGTTAAGTGACTTGCCCAAGGTCACAAGGCTAGTTTTTGTGTTAAGTATCTGAGGCCGAATTTGAACTCAGGTCCTCCTGACTCCAGGGCTGATGCTGTATTCACTGTGCCACCTAGCCGCCCCACTGTCTCAATTTTTCAATATCCACTCCAGAATTTGTCATTTTCCTTTTCTGTCATATTAGCCATTTTGATAGGTGTGGCATGGTAAGTCAGAGTTGTTTTAATCTGGATTTCTTTAATCCATATTTAGAACATTTTATATGATAATAGATAGCTTTAATTACTTTGTCTGAAAATAGCCTGTTTATATCCTTTGATCATTTAGCAATTGAGGAATGACTTATTTTTTTTAATTTGACCTAGTTCTTTCTCTCTCTCTCTCTCTCTCTCTCTCTCTCTCTCTCTCTCTCTCTCTCCATATATATATATATATACATTTGAGAAATGAGCTCTTTATCAGAGAAACTTGCTGTAAATTTTTTTTCAGTTATGATTACTGTGTATTTCCTTCCATTCTATTTTCCCCTGTTTATCCTACTCTCTCTCTCCTTTTACCCTGACATCCTCAAAAGTAGGCTTACACATCCCTCAATTCCACCCTCTTTGTGGTTCTCATACCCAAAGTTCTATATCCTATCTCTGTGACTTTGTACTTACTGTTTCTAGGCATGGAATTTGTTCCTTCTATACCTCTGCCTCTCGGAATCCGTTTTCTTTCATGATTCAACTCAAGTGCTATGTTCCATAGTTCACATTTTCTGGTTCTTCTCCCCCACCAACTTCTAGAATTTTCCTATCTTAGGCTGCTTTGCATCTGTTTTGAATACACCTTAGAAATTAAAACATTGTCTTGCCCATTACAAATCAAGCTCTTTGAAATAAGGAACTTTTTCACCTTTATTTTGTGCCCCCAGAGCTTAGAACAGTTCCTAGAAAATAAGTACTTCATAAATGCTTGTTGACTGATAATCAAATAGACAAATATATAGACAAAGTATTTATTAAGAGCTTTCTATAGATGGCACAATTTATACAATGCTGGACCTGGAATCAGGAAGACTCATGCTCCTGAATTCAAATCTGGCCTCAGGCACTTACTAACTATGTGACTCTGTTTGCCTCAGTTTCCTTACCTATAAAATGAGCTAAAAAAAAGAAATGGTAAACCATACTGGTATTTCTGCCAACAAAACCCAAATGGGATCACAGAGAGTTTAACATTACTGAAAAACAACAACAAATCCCAGGCACTATGCTAAGCATGGGAATATTAACATAAACAGGTGAATAAAACCTCTGCCCTTAAGAAGCTTACATACTAATGGACACATAGAAAAGGCATACATAAAGACAACACATAAAAGGGGGCTAAAAAAAGTCCAGAGATTAAGGAGTGTTATCAAGGAGTATCCCAACACAGGAATTATTATGTTCACTTTGACTATATCATTTGAGTATTTTTAAGAAATATGAATTTGGCAGTGGAGTGATACAATAGCAGTAATAATTTTTCCAATTGTTTTTTTTTTTGCTTTTCCTTTATTTGATATTATTTAAATGCTTATGGGAATTATTTTAATGGTACAAATTTTTAAAAATCGCCAATAAAATATTGTCCAGTCATTTCTCACTTTGACTTTTTTTTCTTTATACCTCTTCTTTCATTAGGCATAGACAAGTACAAAGTCAACCTTAAAAATAAGTATAATCTCCAAAAACATTTGTAACCAAATATCTCTCTCAAAGAGCCAAACACAAGTGAAAAAACTGAACAACAACAACAAAATTTCTGTCATGTAAGTATTCATCATACTGGTGACTCTTATGGTAAAATGAATAAAATAGGTGATTTTCTATGAAGTTACTTCTAATTTAATCACTAATTAAAATTACTTAAAAGTTGAAATTCTAGGTATTTTTTTTAGCTGTGAGAAGGCCAAGTTTATGTCTGATCTGAAAACAAAAGGACCAGAGAATCATCTTGACAAAATTAAATTACTTTCTGCCCTGATTCATTGTGTACTCCAAGTCCAAACTTACCTGTAATTCCAATTATCTTTTGATTTCTTAATTTAGCATTCCAATCCTCTTCGATGAAAGTGGTGTGTGTGTGTGTGTGTGTGTGTGTGTGTGTGTGTGTGTGTTTCTAGAGAAAGAAGAGAGAGAGAGAGAAAGAAAGAGAGAGGGAAAGAGAGAGAGGGAGAGGTCTTCACCAACAATGGTTGGAGCACAGATTTTCTGTTAATGTGGTATTGAATGGGTTACCTTGGATTCAAATAGCTATCATTCTGTCATTTTTTAGATTATATTCCAGTATTACTTTTCTTGTTCTATTATTGACTATGTGGATTACTTCCTTTCTTCTAAGGGATACTTGACTATTAAGTAGTATAAGTAGTGGTCACTTGAATTAAATTTGTCCATTCACATTCATTTAAGTTCACGGACACCTAAAATATTGATGTTTAATCTTTCCATTTCCTGTTTAACCACATCTACTTTACCTTGGTTACTAGACGACACATTCCAGCTTTCTATGCAATATTGTTCTTTACAGCACCCAATTTTACTGTTATCACCAAATGCATCCACAACTGAGCTTTCTTTCAGCTTTGGCCCAGCTACTTCATTAGCACTAGACTTACTTGTAGCTGTCCTCGCCTCTTCTCCAATAATTATTTGGACACCTTCTAACTTGAAGAGTTCATCTCTTTTTAGCATTTTAGTACTGTCCATGAGTTTTTCTTGGCAAAGACACAGGTGTGATTTGCCATGTCCTCCAGTGGATCATCTTCTGTCAGAACTCTTTATTATGACTTGTCCATCTTGGGTAAACCTGCACAGCATAACTCATACTTTCATTGAGCTATGCAACTCCCTTCACCATGACAAGACAGTTATTTGGGGATGAGGGAGGGGTAGAGATTTAATATGAACACTCTCTTCCAATGATACAAAGGAAAAAGTGGAGAGAAATAATTTTTGGTGCCTATATGACTTGTGCATGAATTGGATTTAAGTGAAGCAGAGTAGTACAAAGTCAGTTTCATTCTCTCTTCCAGAGTCTTAAGTCTCTGAAGTCCAGTAGCAAGACAAAAGTCAAGATAACCATTGATGACCCAAGATTCATTGTATGACATGGGTGTCTGCAGTGCCTAACCAGGCTCTGAGTGCTCCAGAACACCTGTTTCAGCTGTCTTCATGGCTTTTGAAACAAATTGCCTTTAACAACCTATTCCAGTGAGCAAAGTCTTCACATGCTTGGGGTAGACATTCTAACTCACTGACGGGTTTGAGACCTATTAGTTACCCTCAACCTAGTTTAGCCATAGAGATAGCAGGAGCACATATGGTGATGATCTGAGGTGGAGGGGAACACCGAAGGATAATTTTCAGTATTAATTTTTAAACAAACTTTTAGTACCAGAAAATTTGATTTTCCATGTTGTATAGTTATTAATTTATGACAGGACAAATTTCATGCCTTATTTTAGTATCTCAGAGTCTGCTGAATGGTAACACAGGACACATGATTCTTAAACCTTACCTAGTTTGTACAAAGTGCTTAACTTTATTCTAGTTTTGTTTGTTTTTTTAAGTAAGAAAATAATGTAATAAACATTTAAAACTTTTAAAAGAGATGCTAGAATGTGGTATTTAAAAAATGTTTCAGTTTATCACCAGTGTGTGAATACAACATGTACACACATTTGCACATGTATGTACATATTTGTATATGCATATGTATATACATATATGTACACACATATAAGTGCACACCTACATATATACATGCACATATATGCACATACATACACAACACACATACACACCACACACACACACACACACACAACCATATATTTACTTGGATTGGTATAAAATTTAGTAGAGGCAGGTAGTTGGTGCAGTGGATAGAGTCCCTAGCCTGGAGTCGAGGGAGACTTATCTTCCTGAGTTCAAAGCTGGCCTTGTCCACTTACTATCTGTGTGACCCTGGGCAAGTCACTTAACCCTATCTGCCTCAGTTTCCTCATCTGTAAAGTGACCTGAAAAATGAAATGTCAAATTACTCCAATATCTTTGTCCAGAAAACCCTAAATAGGGTCACAAAGAGTTGAACATGACTGAAATGATTGGACACATAGTCAGGAAGACCTGAATTTGAATCTTAAGTTACTTATTAGCCTCATGACCCTGGGTAGGTCACATAAATTCTCAGCCTCAGTTTTCCTTACCTAGAAAATAGCACTAATAAAAGCCGATACCTTACAGGATTTCAGAACGATAAAATTAAATAACATATTATAAAGTTCTTTGCAAACATTAAAAGTTCATTATAAACATAAATCTGCTAAAATAATGATGCTTACATATAAATACATATATATATATAATCACATGTCATATCATAATATAATGTTATATTAGACATTTTTCAGAGAGATATTCTGGTATTTCCTGTTTAAAGTACACCTATATGCTCATACATAAAATCTTTTTTAAAGGTAGTAGATAGCACCCCTTCCCTTTCCTCTAAATTCAAACAGGTTAAATTGTGGTATAAGCCCAATAACAGTAGTAATGCACATCTAACATTTATATAGGGGTTTACTATTTGCCAAGAGCTTTATAATATTATCTCATTTGAAACTTAAAACAACCCTATGTGGTAAATGATCTTATTATCTCCATTTTACAGGTGAAGGAACCAAAAGTAAAAGAGGTTATGTGACTTGTCCAGGATCATATTGCTATGTGTTTGATGCAGGAGTAGCTGCTTCCATGGCTGCTTTTACTAAACTATATCTATATCTATATCTATATCTATATCTATATCTATATGTGTGTGTATATGTATATATATGTATATGTATATATATATATATATATACACACATCATATACCAAAACTAAACAGGAAATTATGTGATATGTACAAACACGTCCCTTAAGATGTATGTATGAATATATATGTGTATGTACACACATATATAGACACATATATGTGCACAAACACATACACACACTAAAGGATATAAAATAAAAATTTGTTTAAATTTTTAAATTCCTTCCTAACCTGGCTCCAAACCCATCTTCCCAATTTCATTGGATATTAATTCCCCTCCCATATCCTGTAATCTAGCCAAAATGATCTTCCCTATTCATCACAGATGTCATTCTATATCCTATCTCTATGACTTTGCACTGGATATCTCACATGGTTAAAATGACTCCCTCTGTACCCCTGTGTCTAATAGTCCTTCTCTTCATTTTAGGCAAATCTCAAGAACCATATTCTTCATGAAGACTTTCTTGATCTTACTAATTAGCACTGCTCTCCTTTCCAGTTTTCCTTTTATTTGCCTATTTTGAATGCACACCATCTATTTACTTTCTATTTGTGCTGCATGTATTTCATAAGGACTTGTTTCCCCAAGGAAGCTCCTTAAGAGCCAGGATGTTTCAGTCTTTATAATTGTATCATCAGTGCCTAGAACATAGTAGGTCTTTAACAAATACTTGTTGATTAATTGATTCCCCTATAACATAATCTCATTATATGAACCTCATAGTAATTGCTATTGTAATTACATGGTCTACTTCATTGGACACTACTGTAGGTGTATCTTACTCAATAAACAATACTTTATTGATTATGGTGATATAGTATGTAATTATAAATACTTTTAAGATCTCCAGTTGTAATAGATTAAGTTGAATGTATACTACAAATGCGCACATGTACACACACACACACACACACACACACACACACACGGTGGAATAAAATGAGATAAACTGAATATCTACTAGCCAAACAGCCTGATCTTTCTTACCATGGGTTGTCCCATGATAGTGATAAACTGTTCGATTCTGGGATTCTCAGAAGCAAAATCTGACAGTTGTAGCATATTATGCATGTAGTTCTTTTATGACATGGGCTATTGTCCACTGGAGACTGAACACATACCATGAAGATCGCTTCACCTCAGACCACAGATCTCACTCATGATGCAGGCCCCATAGGAATTCTCTTCCCATGAAACCACGATTCTCTCTTTCAGTCTGTTATCTTCATCTCTCCCTCTCTGAAGGAAGGAACAAAGGCAGGAAGACTAGCTAGAGTCATGAAAATGAAGAATCTGGTCATTCATTTACTTAAAACAAACTCAAGATTTATCAGATTCAGAGTTATCAATTTCCTGAAGGCCCTTCTACACTTAAGTCAGATTTTACAGAAGAGTTTACATGCAGGCCCCCAAAGCCAAGTCTCAATGTCTGTCTGTCATTTAAAGTACCTTTGGCTCCTTTGAGGAAAGATGCTATATACATTTAAAATAATAATAAAAGCAATAAAATAAAAAGACTGTGGGTTTTCCTTTAAGAGTATCATAAGCATAGTTATAACCACCGGTTTTGTTGCCTCAGTCTGGATCCCCAGTGATTTCCAGAGTCAGGCAATACTATTTGCTGCTGCTTTTACCGCCAGGCCCCTATGCAAGTTTATGGGGATACTCCTAGGAGAGTCTCAATAACATCTATTTATTCAAACAACAGACTTTATTGAAAGTCTTGTAAGGTACCACTCTGAAGCTGTCAGAATCTTTTAATGTTATCTGAGTGGAGTTTGTTGTTTGTAAATGAGTGGAAAAAGCCTCGAAAAAGATTTTGTACTGCTAGAGGACCACAGGAACAAAAAAAAATGTTATGCCAGGACAGACATATTTTTGTTCCTTATTTATTACATTTTTAATAGAAACTCAGTGCAGGCCTTATCTGATATCATTTGGTATAAATTCCATGGTACTTTTTGTATTTGACCAAATTCCCTTATCTCCTACTTGCTTGTGTTCTGCTGTGCCAGCATCCAAGCAGCTGATATACTTATCTGCAGTTTTATAATAAAGTTTTAGCTTCTATAGAGTGAAAAGCAGAGACAGAAATAACTATTCCTTAGATATGAAGCATACCAGCTGCCCACGTCCATCATGTGCTTCTGAAGCAACTATGTTCTCAGCCGACTTCAGACATCCCAATGCTTATTTCCATTGTATTCAATGGGCCAGGCTTCTGCAATAACTGTTGTCATAGGGTCTTTGAGAGTCAGACATGTAAGAGGAATCGTGAGGAAGGAGAAAAGGGTTACCTAGAACGGGCCTGCACAACCTGCAGCAGCCCAAAGGATTTTGGGTAGCCCGTGAAAAATGGTTGCAGACCACTCAAAATCTGTTGGTGGGCTTCAGGTTGTGTAGGCCTGACCTAGAAAAAAGATAACCTGGGTCACCAAGAGGTAAAACAAAAATCAAATAGTGGTATCCAGAAAGATTGGATAAACAGCCTATTTCCTCTTCTTTTTTTTTTCGGGGGGGACACAAATATACTGAAATTTCCTTTACAAATTAACTTTAAAAAGAGAATTTATTTTATTCATTCTGATATGGGATTATATTTTATCCAGTTTTAACCTACATAAACTCTTAGCACAGTACCTGGCACATAGTAAAAGCTTAATGAATGTTTATTGATTTGTTCTGATATTAAACCAGTTTGAAATTATAGCCACCCTTTTAAAGCCCAGTTAAAATGTCACCTCTTCCCCAAAACCTTCCCCTATCCTCACCTCAGATTAGAAGTGATTTTTCACTATCAACTCTGATAGCCCCTTGTTTGTACATCTCATATGCAATTACCCCATTTGATTTTCTATTCAGTTATTTGTTTATAGGTATTTATTTTCCCTGATATATAATAAACCCCTCGAAGTCAGAGATAATGTTTTGTTTGTCTTTTTATTCCCTAATACTTGATAGAGTGCTACCCTGCCTAGAGGAAACACCAAAGAAACAAACAGAAAACAATAAAAATAGTTCACATTTTAATTCTGATTTAAGGTTTTTTTAAAGCTCTGAAAAAGTGGTATTTAGCATAAAAGGCAACTATCCAAAAAGTTGGTTGAAAAAAAATTGTCCAAAATGGTCGTAAAGTATGGGTTACCAGGAAAAAATGTAATCTGTTTAGAATAGTTGTGACTAGAAGACACTGTCCTCACAGAGGCTCTACATGAAGTAAATTAAGACTTAAGATATCCTTGAGTATGTTGTGATGGGGTCATGGTTGTCTTTTTGGCCAGCTAGGTGGAGCACTGGATAAAATGCTGGACCTGGAGTCAAGAAGACCTGAGTTCAAATCCAACCTCAGACACTAGCTGTGTGACCCTGGGCAAGTCACTTAACTTTCTCTTTGCCCCAGGTTCCTCATCTGTAAAATGAGCTGGAAAAAGAAATGGCCAACCACTCTAGTATCTTCTCCAAGAAAGCCCCCAAAATGGCCACGAAGACACAACTGAAACAACTGAATAACAAGAACATACCCTGAGCATTAGTCTATGAGGGAAGGAATTGTGCTTCTAATTGTCATTGTTCATTGTGAACAACCTGTTAGAGGAAGAATGCCAATCATCTCACATGTCTAGTGAGCAAAACAATACCTTCCTGGCCTAAAGGCAAAGGGTTAATGCAGATGGTCTCTAAAATTTCCTTCTGTCTCTAGGGTCTATGATTATATGGTTCCAATCATAAAAGGGTTGTTTGTACACAGCAGCATTGGATCAGACTAAAAGAGTTACTCAATTATTTCAGTCCATCTGCATTGAAAACAGCGAAAGCCCAGAAGCACAATCTGGGGTAAGATGTAGGGAACTGAAAAACCCTGCTTTAGAAGCCACATTGGATTCCACTAATCTGCCTAGTCATAGCCAAAGCTGATACCCAATAACGTGGTGGGGGAAAACTGGCAAAATTTTACTCTGACACAAGAACAATTTGGTGGTTCTGTGAAACTCTGATCCCTGAAAATGACAAGCTGACACTTTTCACTGATAGTAAATTCACCAAAACTTCCTTTTTAAATGTTCATAAGGAAGATGGAGAACCTCTTTTTCTCTTCTTCCCATTGCCGACAGATGTTTTGCTTCTGTGACAGAGTACAATAAACCTGTGAAATAATGAAGGGGGAACTGGTACTGAAAAGCAGGCTACTTTTGAAGAGAACAAACTGATTGGATTATTTCCTGGATGTTATGCAGTGACAGAATGTGACAACTATACCTTTTCATTTCCCATACAGCCTCCAGGAGATGGAAGATTTAGTATCCTTTCGTACACTTTTAAGTCTAAGAAACTTCTCCTTATGGCTTCTTATGAGTCCTGGAGGCTGGGAAAGAAATCAAGTTGCTTTATATTTGCAGCAAAGACCCATATTAAGTTCCTTCAATTTGGGCTAGAGATGCTGGTGGCACTTTGCAAATGTCAACACTGACCTGCCGAAGTTGTACATCTAAAGCTCTAAGCACGCCTTTCATGTCAGCAAATGAGGTATTTTCAATCCCAGTTCCACATTTTTGCAGCTTTGCCAAGTTCCAAGCTGAGACTGTCAACATTACTATAACTTGTGATCTTGCACAGCCATCAGTTTAAAACAATTTCCATGCACATTTATTCAGACCTAGATGCAAGCAGGAGGTCCCAAAGGTGACAGGTCCTTGCACTGCTCTAATCCAGTTACCACTGAGTTAAAATGCTTTCATTACAGTTTCAAAACCCCAAGAGAAAATAAGTATGACAAGATCAGGTCTGCTTATTATGTTTTAAACCAGATCTGACTATAGGAAATAGTAGCAAGACCGAACAAGTCATATTCTTACACATTTCCTTTCTCTCCTCATGATTCGTTTTTAAAAGATTTTTTTTTAATTTGACTATCCTCAAGGTGTTTCATCTTACATTGATAGATAAAGTTTTGAAAAGACTCTAAAAAGAAAACAAGTCCTCTATTTCAAACCTTCTGAGAGTCTCCCTTCCCACATTAATGCACTTCAGCTTTCTCCCAATCCATCGAGAGGG
Organism: Gymnobelideus leadbeateri; assembly: GCA_011680675.1. Classification (NCBI taxonomy): domain Eukaryota; kingdom Metazoa; phylum Chordata; class Mammalia; order Diprotodontia; family Petauridae; genus Gymnobelideus; species Gymnobelideus leadbeateri. The sequence goes on along the minus strand of WOXC01000702.1, from coordinate 98,058 downwards.
GCATATCTCTTGCCTAAACCAGTTCATGAAAAACAAACAAAAAAATTTAAAAAACAAAACACCATTAACATCGCAAATCATCACTTGGAAATCCAGAATCAGATTTTTAAGGGAAAAATTTGACAAGAATCAATTGTGTATGTGTATGTGCATGTGGGTAGGTCTGTATGTGTACATATATACAGCATGTTCCAAAAATCTTAGTGCAGTTTTTTTGAGATTTAATAACTACGTATAAACATGTTCATAATAGCCTATACAAACATATATGAAGAAACACTTGCAATTACACATTATTTAATGAGAGTCATTAGAGATAAACTAAATTTTTAGAGAACTTAAGCTTTTCACTTTTAAAATAAAAAATTTAATTAAAAAATTATATGGAAATATCAAAAAGTACATTATATACAACCCTTCTTTTTTTTTTTTAAAGCAATTGGGGTTAAGTAACTTGCTCAAGGTTACACGGCCAGTCATTATTTGTATGTGGGTGCTCATTTTCTGAGGCCGGATTCGATCTCGGGTCATCCCAACTCTGAGGCTGGTGCTCTTACTCACTGTGCCACCTAGCCGCCCCCCTTCTTTTTTTTTTTTTAAAGAACATATGGAAAATATGTCTATAGAGAATGGTAGCCATAGAGTACTATATCTATATCTACATCTATATCTATATATGTATAAATATATAATTGTGTTACAGAATACACATACATTATAGTAATATATAGAGAAATAGAGATAGGGACAGAAATAGAGTTACGGATAAAGATAAATGATATAGTTATAGATGTAGGTATGGGTATGGTTATATATATAATATATACATGAATGCACATAAGTGTATGTGTATGTGTGTGTGTGTGTGTGTATATATATATATATATATATATATATATATATATATATATATTCCAATGTATCCATGCTTTTTAACACTTGCTATTTTAACACTTTTTTTGCCTTTTTTGGAGGGAAATTGGGGTTAAGTAACTTGCCCAAGGTTATACGGCTAGTTTTGTGTGTGTGTGTGTTAAGTGTCTGAAGCCAGGTCTGAACTCAGGTCCTCCTGACTCCAGGGCAGGCACTTTACTCACTGTGACACCTAGCCGCCCCCTAATTTAACACTTTTTAACACTAACTATTTTAATACTTAGCTTACTAGAGGTCCAATGTCCTACAACCTCAACCCCTTGGAACACAACTAAAAGCATATAAGTATATTTTTCTAAAAGTAGAAATATTTTAAAATAATTTTGACAAAGATGGCACACTTAAAATTCTTATGTTTTACTCTGTAAGAGAGGGATTAAAGTGTTCTTCAGATCCTACTGATTCCTAATTTACAAGATATTCTCTTAAATTTGGTCATCTAATTTCTCAGGTTTACATAAATTAAAAAATAATTAGAAGATGGTTGGCTAGAAAAGACCTGTAACTAGATAGCAGAAGCAATAGCTGCCAGGAAGAAACCAAGTAACAAAATGGAAAAATATACTCAATATTATAACCTACAACAATAACTAATGGATGTAAAGATAACTGAGTATCATCAAGAAAAGTTTTAATCTTAGCTGATATATATTGAATATGAAAAAATCAATTATATAATGAATTTATGGAAATCTTTTTGCATAATAGTTATATACTTTTTAAAATTGGCTCCAAAAAGAAGAAAACCTGTTGTCTAACTATAACAGTGCTTTGGCTCATACCTAGATCACCTAATCTGAAGGTAGACAGATGAGGAAGACTGGAGACCTGCTTCTGAGAGAAGATATTTTGAAATGGAATACCGTGTAGATGACAGTGTAGCCAGAACAGGCTGATTCTTTAGAACTATCAACTGGAATAGTCTCCCTCTTTCCTTCTGATGGTGTCCAAGGGGAAATGAGTCATTAATTCACAGTAAGGACGCTAAGATTAGATAGATAGATAGATAGATAGATAGATAGATAGATAGATAGATAGACAGATAGACAGACAGATAGATGGATGGGCTGTGTGGCTCCAGAGAAACAAATTTTGTGTTTAAGTTTTCCTAGTTTTATTTTACCTTTTCATTTCTAGGTGCAGGGGTAGAATCCTTGGATCCAGGAGCTTGAACCATGAAGACCCTAGAGTTCAAAATTCTTGATCAAAGTTTACAACCAACCTAGCAGAGAAGACCTAAAAAGCCAAGGTCCCATAACACAAGGTCAGGAAGGCTTGGAACTTGAAACTTTTAATGTTATTTATGAACTGAGTTAAACTGTGAACCTAATCTTTCTCCCTCTCTTGGAAATTGAGGTGGTATAAGGGCTATTATATTCCTTAGAAATTTTGGGGAAAATGTTTATATGTTATTGTTGTTAATGCCTTTGAAACAAATATTCTCTTGTAAAAGCTAATCATGATACTAAGTAGTTGAATTGAGATAGGTGTTTATACACATAATGGGGCAACAAAAATCAGTGAGAGCTTGAGCTAATGGCAGAAAGGAAATCCCCTATCCCACCCACCCCCAACCATCTAAGGGTACTGGAGAACTCTGGGGGAGGGTTGGAAATATAATATAACTGGATTTTGTGCAGTGGAGAGACCAGAGTAAGGATTACATTAAAAAAAAAATAGTTTCCCAACACTAGTGATGCTCATTGAATGAGGCATTTTATGCTATCACTGATATACCTTAAAATGCTACAAAGGAATTCTAGAATTTTAGAGTTAGAAGGGACCTCCTTAGAGTTCATTTATTCATAAATCAATAAATAATTTGATAAATGCCTACTGTGCATCACAAACTTTGATAAGATCAAATATAAAATCATCTGGGGTTCAAACACCTTTATAACCTAGCCTTGCTCTTACCTTTCTAGTTCTCTTATACCAATAGTCACCTCCATGTACTCTTTGATCCAGTGACACTCGCCTCCTGGCAGTCACAGAAATTAGAAACTCTATCTCTTGGCTCAGGCATTTTTCTCTGGCTTTTACCCAGGTCTGGAACATTATCTCTCCTCAACTCTGCCTACTGACTTCTTTGGCTTCCTTTAAGTTCCAACTCAAAACCCTTATTTTATAGGAAGCCTTTCCAAACCCTTCTTAATTCTAGTGCCTTTATTGTTAATTATCTCCTATTTATCCTGTACATAGTTTGTGTCTGTGTATGTGTGTGTGTGTGTGTGTGTGTGTGTGTGTATATATATATATATATATATTATATATATATATACTCCAGTCATCTTGTAGCCGCACACACCACACACACACACACACACACATATATATATATATATATATATATATATATATATATATATATATATATATAAGTTTACATGTTGTCTCCCTCATTGATGGTGAGCTCCTTGAAGACAGCCTGTCTTTTGCTACTTTTTATATCCCCAGTGCTCAGCACAGTGCCCATCACATAGCAGGTTCTTGATCAATGTTTATCGATGATATCGATTGATAGGCACTAGAGATACAAAGACAAACTGAAATAGTTCCTGCCCATAAGGAGATTAACTGCCTATAGGAACAGACAACATATAAACATATATAAAGTAAGAATAAGCAAAATCTTATAGAATAAATATGTTTTGTGGGAAGGTCATAGTGTTCAGGGGATCAGGAAAGGTCTCATGTAGGTTATATATTTTGAGCGGAGGTCTGAAAATTATAGGGATTTGAAGAGGCAGAGGTGAGGAGGGAGTAAGTTCCATGAACAGAGGGACAGTTTATGCAAAGGCATGAAAATGGGAGATGAGACATATGTGAGGAAAAGCAAGAAGTCCATTTTGACTGAACTGTAGCATGTGTAAGGGAAATAATATATAAGGATTGGAAAGGCTATTGAATATCAATAGTGAAGGGCATTACATGATGAACGGAGACTTTGCACTTAACCCTGGAGGTAGAGTTTTGAGCAGGGGAATGACATGGTCAGACCTGCTGCCTCATCTAAAGGGTAAGGAAAGCAAATATCCAAGGTTATATATAAAGTTGGAGGCAAAGTTTGGTCTAGAACCTAAAACCCAGTCTATTCCTCTTTCCATTATAACATACAGTTTCAATTTTTTTAAAATCTACAAATAGTCAGTTTTACTATAGGAATCTTTGAGTTTTTTGAGCACTCCTAAATTTCTTCCAGTAGTATCTTAGTTTATATAGTGATCATTACATTATAATACCAGTCAATTGGGTACTGGTTGACCAGAATACATTTGTAAACGTGTTTTTTTTGTGTGTGTTATAGTGTGCTTATGTTTATATACCTGGAAAGAAATTAAAAATGTATATATTTTTCAAAGTTGTATACAAACCCTATCTGCTTCTACTAGAGGCCTATATCGATTAGAGAAACCAGAAGGTTGTAAGAGCAGATAAGTTCTCAGACCCTGAGTGAAATCTTCTAAGTCATCTAGTCTGAGCTTTCCTTTTCACAGATGAGAAAACTGAGGTCCAGAGGAGTTGAATGATTTAAACTCAAGTCCTCTAGAATATTTCCTCTGCACCATGTTGGTGATGCATTAGAAATTGGTCCAAATATATTTTTCCTTTCTTAAAAAAAAAGACAGAATAAAACACTTTCACATGGATATCTATGGTAAAAGAAATCTCTTAACCCCTCCATTTCTCCCTCCATTCATGCATTTAGGTAAGTTTTTTCTCAAAGAGTATTGAGATATTCCTCAAGACTTAGTTGCCTTGTGGGAGCTCAAATTATTGATGTCTCTTTCTTACTGCTTGGGCTCAAAGCAGCTACAAGGAGATGGAAGAGTACTCATCAGCTTAGTTGGCGTAACTCAATGGGAATTTCATTTATATGAATCAACTCAAGGGGTTCTCAATGTCAATCTTTGTTGAATATCCTTCCCCAAACTAAATTTCCTTTTCTTAAATATTGAATGATCTATGAGCTGTGAGTGTCTCAAATTGTTCAGTTCTCAAACTTAAACTTCTAAGGGAATGGCCTGAGTCAGCACAAACTCAGAACAATATCAATCTACACAGGTCTCTGCATCATCCTGGGAAAACTTTAGTTAAAAAATTCCTAGAATTTTCCTGGGACACATCTTTCAAGATGCAGTTAAAGTTGTTCCTAGAACTTAGACATGGTTGGGTCCTGAAAGGTCACTTGGTCTGACCTTTTCATTTTATAAATGAGAAAAGTGTGACCTAGATTGGAGGGAGTGGTCAAACTCAGGAAACAATGGAAGACACAGCTGTCAGAATCTTATTGAAAAAGAAACATGATAAAAGCGCTGCAATTCAACAAATGTAATCTTAATTAACAGCCACATTTTATAGGAATTATTCATCTTTCTCTCTCTATCTCCCTCTGTCTCTCTCACTCTGAGAGATGGACCCTTTTGGTATTTTGGCAAAGTCTGTGGACTCCCTCTCAGAACAATGTTTTTAAATGCATAGAACAAAATACACAGTATTTTAGTAAAAAATGATTGTGCTCAAATACAATGATCAAGATATACTTTTTTTTAAATTTAAATTTTTTTAACAAATGCTTTATTAACTTCTGTTTTACATCATTCATTTCTGCCAGATTTTGAGTTACAATCATTTTCCCCCCATTATTCCCCTACCCAACCTCCCAGAACAGTAATCCCACAAGATATCACATCCTCCAATCTGCTGTCTCCCATACCTTCTCCCATACCCCCATCGACTTTTCCATTAGAGGAAGGTGAGTCTTTGCATCCCAATGCCTGCACATCTTATCTCCCTATTACAAGCAAAAGAGTATTAATAATAGTATTTATATATATTTGAAACATTTAATGTTAAGACCTCGAATTTCAGATCCATTTCCTTCCTCCCTTGTCACCCATTCCCTCTTGTGAGATAAGTAATTCAGTACATGTTGTACATGTCTGGTTATGCAAAACATTATCATAGTAGATATATTGTACAAGGCTGCTTATAATTCCCTCCCACTCATCCCACCCCCACCCGGTCCATTCCCTACATGATCCTGTCCCTCTTCTATAGTGGGTACTTCCAACCTCCCCTCACCCCAAGGATGCCCTCCCATCCATCATCTCTCCTCTCATCCCCCTTCCCCCTATCCTGCTGCAGGTTGAGATATCCCATTTACTATGTATGTCATTTTCTCCCTGAACCAAATTCAGTTTGAATGTGGTTTTTGCCTTTTTAGCCTTCCTTATTCTCCCCCTCTTTTGCAACCACTTCCCCTTGCTTCTTCTGCATGGGATAGTTTACACTACCCTGTCTCTCCCCATCTCCTCTTGCCACTTTCCTCTCTCACCTCATAATTTCATCCCTTGAGTATTCTCCCTTCCCAACAAATTTAACCTATGCCCTCTATCCATATATAACTGTAACCATATATACACACATTCACATATGTGTTCATATGACCACACCCCCTTCTTCCATTATTTTCATAGTGAGAAAGATATCATCAGTGACAGTTATTGCTTTTCCATATAGGAATGTAAATAGTTCAACTTTGATAAGTTCCTTTTGATTTCTTTTCCCTGATTACCTTCTCAGGCATCTCTTCCTTCTTGTGTCTGGGTGTCAAATTTTCTATTCAATTCTGGTTTTTTTCTCAAGAATGCTTGAAAGTCCTCTATTCCACTGAATGACCATATTTTCCCCTGAAACAAAATACTCAGTTTTGCTGGGTAGGTGACCCTTGGGATCATTCCCAGTTCTTTTGCCCTCTGGAATATCATATTCCATGCCCTTCAATCCCTCAGTGTAGAAGCTGCCAGGTCCTGGGCTATTCTGATTGTGTTTCCACAATATTGAAATTGTTTCTTCCTGGCTGCTTGGAGTATTTTCTCCTTGATCTGGGGATTCTGGAACCTGGCTATAATATTCCTGGGAGTTTTCTTTTGGGGTCTTTTTCAGGAGGTGATCGGTGGATTCTTTCAACCTCTATTTTGCCCTCTGGATCTAAAACATCAGGGCAGTTTTCCTTGAGAATTTCTTGAAGGGTGATTTCTAGGTTCTTTCCTTGATCATGGCTTTCAGGTAGGCCAATAATTTTTAAATTGTCTCTCCTGGATCTATTTTCCAGGTCAGTGGTTTTTCCCATGAGATATTTCACATTGCCTTCTTCTCTTTCATTTGTTTGGATCTGCTTAACAGCATCTTGATTTCTCATAAAGTCATTAGCTTCCATTTGCTCCAGTCTAACTCTGAAGGAATGAATCTCCTCAGTGAGCTTTTGAGATTCTTTTTCCATCTGGCAAATTCGACTTTTTAAGGCATTCTTCTCCTCATTGCCCTTTTGGGCCTCCTTTGCCATTTGAGTTAGTCTATTTTAAGGTGTTGTTTTCCTCAGTCAGGCTGTTGACCCTCATTTCATACTTTTCCTGCATCCTTCTCATTTCTCTTTCCAATTTTTCCTCCACTTCTCCTATTTGATTTTTAAAGTCCTTCTTAAGGTCCTCTATGGCCTGCAACCCGCTCATGGTTTCCCTGGGGCTTTTGGAGCAGGACTTCTGACCTCACAGTCCTTTTCCTGCTCTATGCCCCCAAAATAGGAGTCTAGGGTTGCATTTTTCTGTTTCCTTTGCCTTGGCATGTTGCCACTTAATTGCTTGACTTTTGGGCTTGTTGCCACGCTATGGCTTTAAGGCCAGCTAGAGGAATTTTCGTCCCGAACGTGTGGGGGGCAACTTCCGTTTCTGGCAAGCTATAAACCCACCCACAACTTCCACCCTAGATCACAATCCAGATCCAGGAGGTTAAAGCAAGAGCGATTACCCCCCAAGACTGATCGCTGGATCTCCCCATGATTTGTAGGCTGGGAGCCGGAAATGCCTCTGAAAACTACAAAATGGCGTGTCTCCTCAGTGGCTTCTAGCTCCCAGGGGAGGGAGCTGACGCATTCCCCAAATACAGGTCCCAAAGTCCATAGGACACTAACCTCTTACTTTGTCCTAGGCAAGTCTATGTTGATAATTCTGGAGTCGCCACAGCTCCTGGTGTTCTGGGGTTCCTCCAGCTGGCTGCTGGCCTTGCCGCCCTGGGGCTAAAACCTCAGCTCATGCGGACCTGGGCTCGGCTCGGCTCCTGCGCTCTGCGCACTGCACGCTGCCAGGTCCCAGACCACTGCACTGGTCCTTCCTGCAGGGCTGCTGGGCTGTCCTCAGCGGGAGTTTAGCTTCTCTGTGTCGTTCTGTGGGTGCTGGGGCTCCAGAAGTTGTTCAGAGTCCCCTTTTACATCGTTTGGGGGGAATGTGGGGGCAGAGTGGCTTGGATGAGCTGTTTCTACTCCGCCATCTTGGCTCCGCCCCCCCAAGATATACTTTTTTAAAAGTTCACAGCTCTTAAAAAAAACACTTAAATGAAAAAGAAGTCACCCAAGTGTCGGATTGCCCTGGCATTGACCAGTAGCTTAAACCACTTTCTTTTTGGCTTCTAGTAGTAAAAAAAATAGCAAGAAGCAGAGTGGTCCTCAAATCCAGGTTTTCTGACTGCACTTCTTTCCAATATTGCATTACTGTATTAATCTAAATTGCATGGGAGTAATAAGTTCCACCAACACTTAAGCTTGAAGATGGAGAGGTGAATATTTTTTTAAAAATATTTTCACTAAACATGTTTAGTATGAATGTATATGTAGAACCTATATCAGATTCTATGCCATCTTGGGGAGGGGGAGGGAGGGGAGGGAAAGATAATTAAAGACTTATGGCAGTAAATGTTGAAAACAAAAAATAAATAAACTAAAATTTAAAAAAGAAAACAATTTTACAAAATATGTTTAATATGAATATGTATGTAGGTAGAGTCTATATCAGATTGCATGCCATCTTGGGGAGGGGGTAGGAAAGGGAGGGAGAGAAAATATAAAACTCAAAAGGTTGTGGAACGGAATGTTGTAAACTAAAAATTAATTAATTAATTAAATATATTTTCACAGACGAATCTGTCATAGGTGTGGGTAACCCATTCTAGGAGATTATTCCAGCATGTTTCTCATACAGGCATAGAGACGACTTAAGGAACATCCTGAATTTGGAAAGTAGAACCACAATCAAAACCTTGAAGGTTTGTTGTTTAGCCATCTTTAATGGATGTTTAATACCATTGCTAAATCAGCGTATGCCACAGCTGCTTCCTTCAAGCCGGTTGAATGCCTATATTTTTCTTGCTTATAAAGTCTTTGTTAATGTGAATATTGCAAAAATCATCCTAAATAAACAGTCTGTGTCATCTGTATTGAAAGGAAAGAATATATGGATTAGTGTATAATAGCATGGGTTAGAGAGAAAAATGAGTCACAAAAGTAGCTAGTTCAAAAGACTAAATAACTTAATCATTATCTGGATCTCTGAGTTTGAAAGCCTGAGTTTTCATACAGGATGTCTAGAATTTTAAAATGGTTATATAAAGTCACACATCAGGAATAGGGGTTATGCATTTAGACCATGTCTATATTTTCTAAAGTCCAACATTATGGACAAAGTATAGACTACTACAATGATTCTATATGGCATTGTTGTTAGTTTCTATCCCCAGTGCCTAGCATAGTGCTTGGGACATTGTAGGTTCTTAATAAATGCTTGCTTATTGATTGAATTCATTCCTAGGTGTTAAAATTAGTTAAATATAAAGTGGAAGGTAAAAAAATACCTTTGACTACTAAGTGTAGACATAACTATTACTTCTTCCTGAAAAGGACATACAATAAAAGAGATAACATTTAACTAATCTTTTCTTAATTTCCTTAATGAATCATCTGAATTATGTAAGTGCCACATTTTTGGCACTTTAAAAAACTGTATTTAAATGGAATAGAAAAGTGTGTCCACTTTCTGAGAAATAAGATTTCAGAGGCAACCCAATACCTTTTTAGCGTGACATAGAGGGCTAATTCTGACCAAAAGAAAAAGAAATATCATTCAGTCCTTAGGTCAATATTGCTAAGAAGCATGGTAAATGAGTTTAGCCAGAATGTATTCACAGAATTAATTTGAAAAATATCAGTTCTATTCATAGATCAGATATTCTTAGGGTTTTTTTCCTTTATCATTGAATGTTAATACATTAATTATCAATAAGTCACATATTCACAGTGTCATGGATTTACAGCTACAAGAGACTTTATAGGCTGTTGAATCCAGCCCTCTATGTTATGGATGAGGTACCCAAAGCACTAAGTTAAGTGACTTTTCCAGAGTCACACAGCTAGTTAGTGTTAGAGGCAGAATTTGAATTTTGTTTTTTTTTGGCTCAAAGTCTCCTAAAATCATGCTTCCTTTCCCTCTTTTGTCTCCTCCACAGTAACTTGATGCCCACACCAGAAACAAAGGAACTTCCACCCTGGCACCCTCTCTTGACTGGAAACTCTCTCTGAACACTCTTTCAGAAAAACCCCAACCATGTTTTACTTCACTCCCTCCTTTCCAACAATCTCCTTCACACCTTCTCCCAACTAACCTTTCAACACTTCCCACCAATTCTGGACCTGCAGACCGAAATCAGCTCAATTCTATCTACTGTTCTTGGATGGGATGTATCAATGTACTCCTTTAGGTCCCCATTAACTCTCCTGGTTATTTAGTACCAAAGAATCTTGCCTTGATCACTACTCCAGGGGAGGGAAAGTAGATACAACACACATTTAACTTTAATCAATATGAAAGTTTTCTATATTATTTTCTTAAATTGAGGAAATTAACAAAACAATCAACAAATCCCTACTTTGTAGCATTTGGCAATGCTGAGTATTTTTACCAGAAATTTAACAATTGGCTCTCACCAAAACCGTATCCAGTAAGCTTTGTCTATGTGTATTGTTTCCTCCATTCCAATGCATGTTTCTTGAAAAAAGGAGTCTATCTTGCTTTTTGTATTTGTACCCCACATGCTTATCAGAGTCCTTGATACGTGCTGAACTTTTTCATTCATTTAATTAGTCATTCATTCTAATACCTATTCTATCCTACCTCACCTTCACTGACCAAGGTCCTTCTCTATGCTGAGTCTGGTTTCACTCTAGCTAACTCTAGGCAATTTCCAAAGCTGAATCCCTGAAAACAATATACTCATGTTACAAAACCTATAATGAGGAACAGAATTAAAGCCAAAGCATAAATTATTGATGAAAGTGAAAACCCAATAAAAATTTATTTCAGTAGGTTTACAAAACTCTTGAATTTTATCAGTATTTAAAAAAAATTCTGGTCCTACAGGTTGATTAGTGATGAATTTTCATTACTTTTACTGTAAGGCAGATGTCATCTTCTACAGTTCAGTTTTCTTTAAGAGAATATTTCACTGGAAGGAAAAATGGAATCATCAAATATAAATACTAACACCTTCTTAATTCTACTTAAGTTCCTCTCTTCTGTTACTCCCTGCTTTGACATCAAAACTACCTTGTTTTGTCAACTTTAGAGGAGACAGATAAGAAAGGCAGTTATTTTATTTAGTAGTAAGTCTCAACTTTCCTTGATATCTGCCAATAGCTAAACCACTTTCTTTCATTTAAAAAAAAATCTGAATTATTCTTGCATGCACTTTTCCTGCTTTCTAGCTTTACCAATGTAGCCAAATGCAATGCTTTGTAGGAAATAAAATTTGGATTGTTTGTAGATTGTTGTTTTTATTTTTTAATGCTACCTTATTCCCTCTTATGCTTGCAGTAAATTCTGTGACGTTTAAATTCTCTCAATCCTCAAATTTCAGACTGACTTCTATAAGGACTCCTAATATTAAAGAGCCTGTCCATCACTGAAAAAATTGGAAACCAAAACAAAACAGACTATCAAGTGCAATTTGTTTTTACAGAAATATAGGAAGCTCTTATCATTGAATGAAGCAATCAACGAACAAATGTTTATTAGGTGTCTATTATGTTCAGATGCTATGCCAGGGAAACAGAAATGTGAACACATATTCCCCTTTTAAATACTCACATTTGATACTTTGTAAAAACCAAGAGACAAAGTGTTTTTTTTTTAATGAGTTCACTATTAATAACCCAAACCATCACCTCTACTGTAGACCCAAGTCAAACCTTCTATGAGTGTCAAAAGAGGACTAAAATATTTTTCCTCCAAGATTTCACATTCTGGACAGCAAATGACTTTAGAGGAAATAAAGTCTAGAAATAACCTGAAAGAAGCCTTTAGGAGCAAAAGCAAGGACAACAGTATCCTTCAATTGGTGGTATATAAATTATGTGGGAAGAACAAAACTTTTGATATGATTTCATTCTGTGACAACAATTGTTCTGTTGTGATTCTGCTAGTATTTACCTGACACAGAGCATGGCCAGAGTAATTTTGGGTAATTACTCTGGCCCAAGTAATCCAGTTTCAGTGGGCTTCTCTACTTTTAGTTAATTTCCTTTCAGCTGAATGATGGATTTCGTGCCATTCACAAGTCTTACTACTCTTTTATGTTGTGTTTTTAATTCTATGGTTTTCTAGGATGGATACCACTCAAAGGAAACATGTAAAAACTCTAGTTCTAAAAGGGCAAACTTCAATAACTATTATAGATTGCAATTACTGCAGCAACTATTAGTGTGGGGGAATCAAGCATTTCAAGGATCATTCAAGTCCACAACCAAAGAGGATAGGCTACATCAAGCACAAGACAAAGGACAATCTAAAACAAACAACAAAATTAAGGAAACAAGAAATTGCAATATCCTAAAAAAATCTTTTAGAATACAAGCAAATATATTTCAGAGGGACCCAGAAGCTGGATAGTTTGTTATTGACTTCTTTATGGTTTACCATAGCTTACTCAAATGGAAAAAACAACAAAGAGTCAATAAAACTGAGCAACTACAACAATTGTTAACTACTGCTCTGAAGAAAAAGGCTTGTGATGGGCAAGACAATGAAGATGACTTCTGGCTAAGATGATAAGGTGATGGGAAGCAGAATGGTACTGCTATAGTAAAACCACCAAAATAAGGATGGGAAAACATGCAAAGAAAGGGAAATGAAAGGGAAAAAAAGAGAGTACTTGTATTTGTCCAGATCAATTCTACACAGAAAGATAATCAGAAACATGTATAAAATATAGAAGGAGAATAGCCAGAAAAGCCTGGCTTGGGAATATAACATATAAAACTTTCTAGGTTGCAGACCAGGGAAAAGACAGGAACCTCTGGAACCCATAATCCCATTATTCTGACTCTAGACTGTGTTTGGGGGCCTGAGAAAGTCAGGTGGTAAAGGCAGCCATGAAATTGGGCCTCAGACTCTGTCCTGGGGGGAGGGGAGCTGAGGCCTTGAGGCCACATGGGGCCCTCTTGGCCCTCAAATGCTACCCTTTGACTAAATCCAAACTTCAAAGGGCCATACTTGAGGACCTAGGGGGCCACATGTGACCTTGAGGCCACAGGTTCCCCAACCCTTACCTAAAGTTTGAAGCTTATTGGTCTGAATCACCAAAGAGAGACTTGAAAAAAAAAAAAAAACACAGCACTTTGTATTTATAGGAAGCAGTGACTGGATCCCATTTAATACAAATCAAGGACAATAAAAAAAAAGACCTACTATTCTTTCTAGGAGTATAAAGAGCCTGCTTATTACAAAAAATTCCAATTCAAAAAGACTTGGAAAAGTGAGTTAACAGAAGAAAATACCAACGATGAAGAACTATTATAGATCTAGGGATGTCTATAGCACCAACTCAGGCAAAGAGAATCATTTCACGAAAATTATGTTAAAACATTTAAACTAAAATTGAGCTTGGCCATTAAAAAATAGAATTCCTAGGAGAAATGAAGCAAGAAGTCTAGAAAAAATAACTGGAAATGAAATTAGAACCATAGAATGATATGAAAAGAAAATAAATTATTTAAAATAGGAATTGCAAAACCTTACTCATGTAACAAATATTCTTGAAAATTAGAATGGCCCAAACATAGATCAGTAACTCCATGAGATAAGAAAAAATACCTGAGCATTAAAAAAAAAAACACACCCAAAAAAACAAAAAAGAAAATCTAATGTATTCACTACTTTAAAAGAACTGACCTGAAAAAGGGGTCATTTTGTTTAGTCGTGTTCTTCATGACCCTTGGATCACACTTTGAATATGGTTTTCTTGGCTAAGATCTGGGAGTGGCTTGCCATTTACTTCTCCAGTGGATTAAGACAAAAACAGTTTAAGTGACTCACCCACAGTCACACAGCTAGTAGGTGTCTTTGGCAAGATTTTGAACTTAGATCTTCCTGACTCCAGCCCCAGCATTCTATCCACTGAGTCGTCTAGCTGTCTTCTAAAAAAGGGATCAAGGATATATGAATCAGCAGACTAATTGAAAATCCTAATTATATATTTTAAAGCTTGAGTAAAATACACCAAAAAAATCATGAATGAAAACTATATAGACATTAGAAATAAAGTGAAATTAAAAATAGAAAGGATTTACTGGTATTTCTACTTAGAAAAAAAAATGAAAACTTCAAAATATCAGAGTTCAAACCCAGAGTTTCATAATAAAAGGGAAATTATTTCAAGAAGCCGGGGGTAAAAAGTTCAAGTACCAAAATGGCACATTCGGAAATACATAAAATTTGACTGCTACCACCACAAAGTAGAGGCCATGTTGAAATATAACATTCTATAAAGAAAAAAGATTATCAACAAAAAGTAACATATTCAGCAAAATGGAGCGTAGTCATAAATGGAATAACAGATTGTTAATGAATTATACAGAGGAATTCCAAGCATTCTTGATAAAAAAAAAAAATACCAGAGCCACATAGAAATCTTGAAAACACTAGAATCAAGAGAAGCATATAAAAAAATACATTTGAGCAATTTTTAAAATAAACAATTTTCTAGTCTAATTGTAAAGGAGAGAGTAGAAAGTCAATTTGCAATATCAAAAATTTTAACAAGGAGAATTCATAAGTAAAGAAATAAAGGAAATTGTTATAAATTATTTTACCCAACTATGGCAAAACTACTTAAAACTTGAATGAATATTTAAAAATATAAAGTAACCAGATTTACAAAATAAAAACTGATCCTCTAAATATACTAATCTTAGTGGGAAAAAAAGAAATGGAACAATGCATAAATGAACCTGTAATAGAAAAAACCCCTCAGGAATAGAGGTTTTTATAAGTGAATTCTATCAATCATCTAAAAAGAATTAATTGTAATATTACATAAACTGTTTGCAAAAATAAGAAAAGAAGGGATCCTACCAAATTCCTTCTATGATATATTGTCCTGATACCTAAATCAGGAATAGACAAAAGAGAGAAAGAAAATAATAGACCCGTATCATTCATGATTATTGACACAAAACTGCTAAATTAAATATTAGCAGAGAGACTATGGCAAAAGATTATATACAATGGCCAAGTATACAGAGAATTAGTTCATTATTAGGAAAACTATTAACATGATATATCGTATTAATAAGAAAAAACAATAAAAATCACATATTAATTGATTCAGAAAAAAAGCTTTTGACAAAGTAGAACATCTATTTCTGCTAAAATACAGAAAAAAATACAGGACTAAAAAGCCTTTCCTTACTATGATATATAGCCTCTATCTAAAACTGAAGGGAAGGGAAAGAAAGAGAAGGGGGAAAAGAAAAGAAAAGAAATTTATCTAAGAGACAGAAAAGTATGTTTCAATGTCCTGGGAACGCCACTGATTCAAATCACACTGAAAACCTGTAGGCTATTATCTAAGACAGACTTGAAAAAATGGACAAGAGGTACGGTTAATATCCAGTAGAATAAAAGTGATGCTTTATGATGAAGAATTAAAGAATATGTTTAAGAATGTGTCAAAATAATCTGAATACAATGCTAAATTGTGTAAAACAAGTGAGTACAAAAAAGAAGGAAGTATTACATATATTAAAATTGTTAATGATATAAAAACTTGCAAGTCTTATATGTCATAAGTTTAATTATTTTTACTTTTCTCCAGTTAATTTATATGCCATTGTAATTATCTCAGTTGACAATAATGTGAAATGTCATTTATTAGACACCATTTTAAAATTAACATAAGTAAGGATTTAGGGGGAAATTAAGTAAAATTTGTGCCATCTGTATCTTTTGACTGCACGTAATCATAGGCAACTCAAAAGCAAGGGAACACCAAAGACAGGGCTCTAAGTACTCTGCTGAATCGGAATGGATTTCACCAATCCAGAGAGTTCAACATAATTACCATGAATTTTTGTTGTTGCAATTTTTCATACACACGCACATACATACATGTTGTCTCCCCAGTGTAATGCCATGCAGGATCAGCCTTCCAGAAGAATGCTACTGTGAGCAGCTTTTAAGGTTCTGATTACACAGTATAGTGAACACCTTATTTATTCCATAACAAATCAAAGCAAAACATTCACAGAAAATCAAGGTACAGCATTCACAATATTGCAACTTATGACAGAAAATCACAATATAGTATTCACAACAACTTATCATTAAAATGGCCACCTTAGTTTTCACCAAAGTGGTCACAATATTTAGAACAAAGAACAATCATCTCAAAGTATAATAGTCAAAGTCTTCCACTCATGACACACTCTAGATTAACTTAATCTGTCACTTATTCAGCAATCAATTACTAAGTATCATTAATCACTAAGAATTAATTAATTACCCAAGAAAATACACAAAACCCCCACCCCTAGGTCACTAGCAAACTATAATTTTGTCATTACCCAGTACCCACAGAGAGGTCTTTTCATCTTGACTTGGGGCCTGTTTTCAGATTCCCTGGATCCCCTTCCATGGTCCCATATTCTACCTGGATTCTCCAGACTGTTCAATGGCAGACAGCTCCCAGTTCCTTGTCCAGCTCTCTGGGTATGTCCTACTCCACACTGAAGTTCACAGGGTCCAGTCCATTTCAAATCCTTCACAATTTCTGCTTCTAGGAATTCAAGGCTCAACCAAGCCACAAACAGACAAAGCCTTAGCATCCTTGCCATGCTTCCTCAGTCTTCTGCAGCTCATTCAAAAAATCAGAATCACCTTATCCAGCCTGGGGGGAGGGAACTCCTGGGCTCCTGGGCTCCTCTTCAGAAGAAGCTACACCACCATAAGTTCTCAGGAAATTCTGACTCAGTTCTTGATTCTCATTTCTCTTCTGTAGCTGCTCTGCCTCCAGATGCTGGTCCCAAGAAATTCTGACTGTACCTCTCTGGGGCTTTTCTTATATACACAGCATTAGCTACTTCCTGTTTCAGCCAACCTATTCCTGTTACATCAGGAACTGGGATTCATACTTTCTGTTTCTTTCACAGAGGCTTGATTAATTAGTAACTGCTAAGTACCTGCTTACTTGCCAATATGAAAGGGTCAAATTACATTAAAATTACACCCAGATAGAATATAAGTTCCTTGAGAACAGGAACTATTTTATTTCTAAATTTCTATATTTTAGGCACAATATCCAGTGCTAAAACAGTGACTGACACATAGTAGGCAAATTGAGATACAGCTCACTCTCTACAGATGTGGCTAAAAACTATCAACTTTGGGGAAAGAACTGGGTAACTTGGTTGTGCATATGTGTGTATGTTTATTTGAATCTAGGGATAGCAAGATACATATATAATATATATGCATATGAACATGTAAATACAAATATGTACATAAGAAAATATAAATATTTACCTATATAAAGATACTAATTATATAGATAAATGTATATGTAGCTATCTATCTATATAATAGATATATGTAGAGATATCTATCTATATATATTTGAATAAAAATCTAAACATATTTAGTAAAGAATGCTATTCCATATTTTGTTTATTATTTATATATCACCTAATTTTTTTAAAAAATGGTCTATGGAGTGTTCATGGATGACTAGGCTGCTTATCCACCTTTGATCTTCACCTTTCATCCAACTCTTAACTGTGACTCAAAGAAGCTGTAGTATGTGTAGGAACCATACCCTGGTAAAACCATTTTGGCAGACATGCTAAACTAGATCAAGGGTAATCAACAAGTCTCAAACCCATTGGTAAATTAGAGGGATATGTACCTCAAACATGTAAAGACTTCCCCTCGTAGCATGGGTGGATGGGAACTATTTGTTCCAATGGTCATGAAGGCAGCTGATTCAGGCACTGTGGAGTGTTTAGAGCTTTGTCAGATACTGAAGATGCCAGGGTCATCTTCTGCATCCTGAGCCATTGTCAATCATCTTGACTTTCATCTTGCCACTGGACTTCAATGACTCTGGAAGAGTGAATGAGGCTGATGACTTCACATACCTCCTCCTCAAATAAATCCAATTCATGGACATTGTCAAGACATCACCCAGTAATGTCATTGGTCTTTTTCAAAAATGAAGGACAAACAACAATTTTAAAAAAGTGTTCAGGAAAACCTACAACCTTAAACACAGAATTATTGAAAATAAAAACAGCATATATCATTTAAAAGGAGCCAAGAATCTGCTGTTACCAGAAACCTGGGATGAGTTAGCTATAATAGTTAACCATGGAATTATATTGTTTTTTGGCAGCTAAGGCATGAAAGGAATTTCGAAGAATTATAGAATAGTCATTGCACAATAAAAAAAAACATATAGACATCTGGGGGAGGAATAACACTTCTAACATTGAAAATGTTACATGTTTTTAGGATAACATAATGGCCAATGTATTTATATTTTTGCCAAGGATGCAGGGTTGTTCAAATTGAAATTTTTTTCTATTTACTCCATAAAACTTATGGTAAAACAAATCTTGAGTGACATTTCTATGGAGAATGGAGGGAATATAGTCCAATCACTTTTTGTATAACACATTAATATACATATATATATGGGGTTTTTAAAGCTTAGAGGAAGTGATAATTAACATGTTCATTTGACTTTTTCTCTCAAATAGATTTCTCAAGAAGGTAACAAACAATCCTTTGGAATACATTAGATCATAGTACATTTATGATTGACTTCTTTTGTAAAGTTCTGAAGTAGTCATATTTTTCGTTGTTCCTTAAATAGGTGCTTTAGGAATCATGTGAAAGAGGCAGAGTTGACATTATATCATGAAAGTTTCAGGGATATAATTTTAATTTCTATATACATGGAGGGTTATTCCACTAATTCACAGTCTGAAATATTTCTTATTAATTCTGTCCAATTCTAACAGAAAGTAGTGCAAAGTCTGGCAGCCCTTTAGCCATCTACATATACATTAACAATGTAGAAGTTTGGAGATCAAGTAATTTCTTTCATTGCTTATTTTTTATCCTGACTTAAATTCATATTTATTATAATATGGAGAACTTGGGAATTTCTAAACCTAAGTCAGACAGTTGTCAATAACTAAGGACTACAATTAAGGCCTAGACATATAAAGTTAAAAGAAAAGACTCATTCTTACTCTGGAGGCTTTTGTTGGGCAATACCTTTAACTAAGTGTGGCAGCTCATAGTTTTTGACCATTTCTAAAAGATTGCTCTTGTAATAGAAGAGAATCTCTATTGTTACTTAACCCTAGAGAGCAGCATCTGAGAAAGTCAGCAGATATATCTGAATATGTTGTCAACAGAAGTTCCACAACCATGGATCCAGTAAACAACACTTGTTCTATTCTCTACTTTGACCCTGTCCCTTTTCAAAAGTGTGTGCTTCTAACTTCCCTCCCCTCCCAGACTGCCCTCTCCTCCATCATCCCCACCCCTATCCCCTTCCTCCCTACTCTCCTATAGGGCGAGATACCGTATTTAGTGTGTATGGAGGACCATGCTTTTTTTTTTTTTTTGGAGGGCAATTGGGGTTAAGTAACTTTCCCAAGGTCACACAGCTAGGTTTTTGTTTGTGTGTGCGTTAAGTGTCTGAGGCCGGATCCGAACTCAGGTCCTTCTAACTCCAGGGCTGGCGCTCTACTCACTGTGCAACCTTGCTGCCCCCGGACCATGCTTTTTAATAGTGATTTCTGACTTTTCTTTTCTCTACTATCCTTCCTCCTTTCTTTAGCTCGCTATTTTCAGGTTAAGGAGAAATAAATATTAGACTATTAGGATGCCTCAAATTTGTGTGTGAGGTAACCAGAAATGCTACTCCAGATTCAAGGTATTCATTGATTCTATTTTCACTCAAAATCATATCTTACAAGCCTCCGCCAATATGGTCCCTTTAAATAGTCAGGTTTTGTTGTTGTTATTGTTCAGTTATTTCAATCATAGGAAACTCTCAATGAGTTTGAAGTTTTCTTGGCAAAGATAATGGAGTGGATTGCCATTTCTTTCTCTAGCTCATTTTATAGATGAGGAACCTAAGGTAAACATAGTAAAATGACTTTCCCAGGATCCCATAGCTAGTAAGTGCCTGAGGCCAGATTTGAACTCATGTCTTCCTGACTCCAGGCCTTGCACTCTATCCACTGAACCACCTATCTACCCCAAAATAGTCAGGTAGAGGAAATAATTTAAAGCAAAAGCATTTAATAAAATTTGATTCTAAGAAAAGTGTCAATAAAATATATCCCCCATAAACCTGATACATGTTCTCCTGCAAATTCATATACTATCAATAAGAAAAGTGAATAAACCCATGAGATACATGTAGAGTGATGAATCTAGGTTCTCACAATAAGGGGCAGGATAGGATAGAAGAAAATATAGTCAGTCTTTCACGATATATCCACTATGGAAATGTTTTGCATAGCTACACATGTACAACCTGTATGGAATTGCTTATCTGCCCAGTAAAGGTGGGTGATGAGGGAGGAAGGGAAAGAATCTAGAATTCAAAGTTTTAAAATCAAATGTTTAAAAACATATTATTTTTTTACATGCAAATGGGAAATAAGATATACAGGCACTGGGGAAAAAGATCCATCTTGTCCTACTGGAAAGTCAGAAGGGGGATGGGGGAGGATCTAGGAGAGAGCAGATTGGGGAAGGGGGCATACAGTGGGATTGCTATTTTGGAGTGGTGGGTAGGGGAAAGACGGGGAGAATATTTGTAACTCAAAATCTTGTGGAAATGAATGATGTAAACTAAAAATAAAAATAAAATTTAATTTAAAAAAGCATGGTCCTGGCTCTATTTCTCTATATAAGATTTAAAAAAAAATAGATCATTGTAATCATATATATTTTAAGTAGGAAGATTATTTGAAAATATATTAGATATTTCTAATATTCAAATCATTTTGGCAAGTGTTTCCACACAAAGTCAATGAAAAGTCTGACTGGAAGATATCCATAGAACTTTAGAGCAAAAAACTCCCTTAGATACCAGATAGTCCAACAGTTTTATTCCATAGATATGAGAAATAAACCCCAGATTTGCCAAAGGTCAGAACTACTTAATGTCAAAGACTGACCCTGATGAAGGTACCACTTCTTTCCTATGCTTTGGGTGCCTCTGAGAAGTACAACTTTTTTTTACTTGTGCTCAAAGCTGTCCAATTACACTGATATTTCCAAAGCTGGTTGTCTTTCAAGGTAGAAGAGATAGAATAAATCCTTCATAGTGGACTAATATAGCTCCAGAGGTCTTGTATTCTTGACTGGTTTTTCCAGTGTTGGCATTTATTTATATTGGGCACAAAAATGTCAAACAATTTGGCAATGATTACCATGTCACAAGGCCAGTGATAATAATGTCCTTGATAACAGTTTTGGAACCATTCCTTATATTCTCAAGCATGACTATGTCAAAACTCGACAACTGACTACATGTGAAGCAGCAATGTATTGCTGTCTTGAAAAGTGACAATGTTAGTATAACACTTAGGAAAGAAGATCACCCCTTTCATTACATTCAATGTTGATCATATACTTACATGAATTTTGTGACCTCTTTTAGTGCTCAAAATATAAGACAGACATCAAAAATTTTAAATGTTAAAGATGAGAGTTATGAAGATGATTGAAGTAGTGAAAAATCACACTTGAGAGCAAAGGTTAAAGGAACTAACATTACGTAACCTAGAAAAGAGGTACTTTTGAGGTGTTGATTTTTCTCCCCAAGATAAGAGAGATTGTTAAATAGGGTGTAGAGACAAGTTGTTCACAATCAATGTTAGATCCAAACAAAAGGTTTAAAGTATAACTCAAAAGATTGAGATATAAGGAAGACTATGCCACTGGTGAGTGTGGTTAAACATTGGAATAAGTTAACTACATAGCCTGTGAATATGACTCTGAAGGTCTTTTAAAATACTTAAGATTTTTATCAGTCTAGGAGGAATTACACAAGGAATGTCCTGAGAGCAGGAGGGATAGCCTAGATAATTTTCATTACCCTTTCCATTACCCTTCTGTTTATTTTTTTAGATCCTGGTCTAGAAAGTAGTCTCAAACCACACCTGAGCAAATTGTTACCTTCCAATTTCTATCTTTTCTTTAACACTAGACTGATGGCAATGACCCAAATTAGCAGATTAAGGAGATTAAGGAGCTGCCTCAGTTTAGCTCCACTCCATCTCACCCTTTTATCATATAAAACCTAGTAGAGAAGTCCTTAGCAATGCATTAAATTAAAAAAAAATAAAAAAAACGAAGAGTCAAAGTGAAACAAATCAGCATGGTATAAGTCATACAGTGAAACTGCAAAAGAACACAATCAGCTTACGACCAAGAAACTGGCAGTTCTCTCACAAAAACAAATGATGGATAGATGATAGATAGACAGACAGACAGATAGATAGATAGATAGATAGATAGATAGATAGATAAATAGATAGAGATAGAACATTTTAAATTCCCTTATTACATGTTAGGCAGTGTGCTAAGTGCTAAATACCAGCCAAAAAGAGAATTTCTGTCCTCAAAGAACTTAGATTCTAATAAGGAAAGGCAATATGTAAAAGGGAAGAAGTGAAGGTGAGAAGAAGGTAAGGCTGCTGGCAATGAGGTATAAAAGTCTGAAGAGTGAGGAGTAGAGCCAGGAGTGAGGGTATACATGCCTCAGGCATCTCATGAAATGACAGTGAAAGCAAGGAATTCACCAATCAGAGGAAAGAACTTCAAAGTGAGAAGGCAGCTAGTCAGGTGGTGGAAAAGTTAAATGGAGAAACAATAGATGTTTTACCAATAAGTTCATAGTAAAGCAAGGATGCCTTCTCCCATTATTATTTGACATGGTTCCAGAAATGCTGGTGATTGTACTAAAACAAGGGGAAAAATGTCATAAATATTGGAAATAAGAGAATAAATTATTCTTGTTTGAAGATGATGAGATGCTTAGAATAATGCGGAGAAACAATAAAGAAACTAATTGAACAAAATCCAGGAAAAAATAACAGACAGGTAAAACCCTTTAGTAATAACTATGAAACACATAAAAATAATGTGGGATAAATTTACCAAAACACACTAAAGATATATAAGTAAAATGAGAAAATGTTCTTTATAAAAATAGAATGACAAATAATCATATAGAGAGCCACTAATCATCATTAGGTAATCTTAATATTAAGAAAATGATATTATCACCCAAGTTAATTTATATATTTAGTTCTTTCCCTAGCTAACTGCTATAGGGACACAATAACAACATTCACAAAGCAATAATAACGTTCATTTTTAGGATCAAAAGATTTAGAATACTGGGAGAAATAATGAAAAAATAATAAAACATATAAAGCAATAATCATCAAAACTATTTGGTAAAGTTGATTGTGGTAGCACGTTGTTGGAGATGCTGAGGCTGTTGTATTGCTTGCATTTGGGATAGACACATTAAGTCCAAAGAGAGTATGGTGAGCCCCCAGTGGAATTGGGGAATTGTCTACAGAGAGACAAGCTAGCTCAAGTGAAAAAAAAAAATTCACGTCAAAGTTTTTGTGAAAATCATCAGAGAGATTGGGTCTATGAATTTCCTTCTACTTCCAGGCTTGGTGAGATAGGGCAATCCAGTCTTTGAAAAAAAATAAATAAATAAAAGAAAGCAGAAGAAAAGGAGAATAGATAAGGAAGAATGAAAAGATTCTCAATGATTCATTTGTGTTAAACCTGAGAACATATATTATTTTTTGAAACAACTCCCTCTTTGATAAGAACAGAGAGGAAACGTGGAACATAGTTTGTCATAAATAAGATTTAAATCAGCATTTTACATCATAAATCACAATAAAGCCAAAATGGATACAAATCCTGAATTTTTAAGTTTGCAACAAAACATCAGAAGAGAAGGATATCAGGTACTTTTTTCACAGAAGTGACTGGGAGAAGAATTTTTAACCAATAAAGGAATAAAGAAGATCTCAAAGGATAAAATGCATAATTCCAATTACATGAAATTGAAAAGTCTTCTCAAAAAAATAATGCCACTGGGAAATTGTCATTTGGGGAAAATGTCTACATTGAATCTCTCTGATAAAAAGTCCAATATCCAAGATATAATATATGTAATTAACTTCAAATATACAAGATCAATATATATTTCTTGATGTGGTCTAAGGATATAAACAAACACCCCCCACAAAAAGAATTACACATTATTAATAACCTCATGAATGAAGGCTCCAAATCACTAACAATAAGAGAAATCTAGGGGCAGCTAGGTGGTGCAGTGAGTAAGAGCGCTGGCCTCGGAGTTGGGATGACCCAGGATCCAAACTGGCCTCAGAAAATGAGCACCCACACATAAATAATGACTAGCCATGTAACCTTGAGCAAGTTACTTAACCCCAATTGCTTTATAAAAAAAAAAATAAGAGAAATCTAAATTAAAACAACTTTTAATTTTATAATAAGCAAATAGACAAAAATGACAAAAATGGAAATGTTCAGCATTGGAGAAGTAATGGGAAGATAGTCAAACAAATAAACTCTTGATGAATCTTTTAATTTGTATAACCTGTGGAATGCTATTTGGAATTATGATTTTTAAACATGACTAAATTGTCCATACTCTTGAACTCAGAGATCTATTGCTGGGCATATCAAGTGGGTCAAAGAAAGAACAAAAATTGCCAAGCACACTAAAATATTCATAACAATACTTTTTGTGGTAGGAAAGAACTAGAAATAACATAGATGTCTATCAAATGGAGAACAGCTAAACAAATTTCATTATATAAATGTAATGGGATATTATTGCACAATAAGAAGTTAGCATGAATAATTCAGAGAAACATAGGACTAATATGAATTAGTACAAAGTAAAGGAAGAAGCACCAGGAAAGCAATATATACAATGGCTATAATTGTGTTAATTAAAAAAAATAATGGACTCAAAATAAAAACTGTGTAATTGTAAATGACCAAGATTGATGCTACAAAAGAGCTAAGAAAATACATACCTCACTGTTTTAATGCTTAGGTGGCATGCTATAGTTGTATAGCATTGCTTATATTTCCAGATGTAGATGATATTGGTTTTATTAAACTGATTTTTCCTATGTTTAGAAATTAGCATCATATACTAATGAAAGGTATTAAAAGTCAGAAATATGGTAGACATAAAATTCCAGACAGAAAAGGATTTTAGTTTGAAATGTTATTATGCCTAATGTTTGAAATGTTATCATGCCTAATGTTAGGCCCCTTAGGAGTATGACCACAGTAGAAAGTTAAACAAAGAATAATGAAAAAGGTCTTTTAATAGAAGTTCTCCTATGTTGAATTTCCCATTTTGTTACAGATAATTCTAATACCCAGGCACATAGCACCCTAATCATCTCTCCCAAGTTTCATTGGTACAAGGGGAGGAAAAAGGTGTATTTTGGCAATCATATGGTAACTATTCAGGAATATAATGTTTCAGTAGAATCCATAGGCAACAGGTGTTATCTCTCTGGACCTTAGAATTAAGATCCACTGGAGTATGAAGGTCAGTAGAAAGTCAGCACAGTGCTTGGTGCCTATTATAATTACATGACATGTGAACCAACATTCTGAATCTAGCAGGAAATGCATTATCACTCCCTCTGGGTTCCAACTCATAAATAACGGTAAGCTCATTTTAAAAACCCTTAGAATTGCTACATTTTAAATAGTCAAGCAGTTTAAATTCCAAGTTCATAGTGGCTTTTCCTTATTATTAGCCAGAAAAATGATTTTTTGGAAATTTTTTGGCTTTGCTTTGTTCTTTTTCTATTGTCACTTTTTTTGTGTAAAGAAAGATAAGCTGAAGTCAAACACAAATTTGACCTAAATTCAGATTTTAAGACTTGCATTCCTGTTCTTACCAAAAATACAGAAGAAAATTATCACAGGATCAGTTAATTAACCAATTGAAACAATCACAAATTAAAAGGGATTCCATATTGTACATCATCTTCTAGCATGCTTCTTACATGAAGCATGAGAGGGTTGATTGCACAGTATCCATATAGCGATAACTTGAAATTGCAAGCTTGCAGATTTCTTCTATGGCAATTGTTACAAATCAAAATGGAAAGATAGTAAGGACTTGGAAATTCTGATCAATCTTTCTAGAATCTTGTAAACTCTCACATATAGCATTTATTGGACAAAGCGAAAGAAACAAATCATCAGATGAGCCAAAATTTGTCTACTTCTAAAAAAGAAAAATGTGTTAGACAAATAGACTTATGAAATGCAGAGTACTATCTGGACAGAGCCCTTTAAAAACTTCCTTTTTAAATCTTATGATTCAAGCTTAAATAATAGGTTATCAGCATTTCTATACAGATACTTTGTTTCCAATTATATCCAGGGTAGTTGAGGGAAAAAAAGTTCAAGATTAAAAACTTTGTTAGACTATTAACTAAAATGAAAGTTGGACTCCCTGATCATTCTAGGCAATAACACAATTCGATATTATAAAGGGAACTTATCAAAAATTTTAATACAACATAAAAAGAGTACTTCCATTTACATTTTCTAACATATATAAAATGTTATCCCAACTACATTTTTAATGTTATGGCCATCCCAAAATATGGTCTCTGGGAAAAGGTGATGATGTTTCGCTGATTTTCAATAAAACTTTTGTTCTTTTTTTTCTTTTCTCTGTCTTTCTCTCTCTATCTCAGCTTCTGTTTGTTTCTATGTGTGTGTGTCAGTATGTCTTCCTCTCTTCAGTAAGAATAATGTAAAAGAGGACTCATCCTTGTATTTTAAAGTGATATACACAAGAAACTGCTGATTAGCATATATAGCTAAATGGATAGTGGAGGAGACCAGGAAAAATAATATCCCAGAAAATGAATAACACAAATATTCTCAGAATAATACTATATAAATACATTTGCTATAGGTCACATAAAAAATTCATGGTACATACTGTACAGGTCAAATTACCTTTAAATATTCAATTTCTTTTCAGTGGTAGAAAATTCCAGACATTCTCTGTTTAGTAGCAAAAGGAATGCACCCTATGCTTTATTATCTGCTGACAAATTTGGCTTCTGATTTAAGGACCTCCTTTAGGTTGGAGGTAGTGTTATTTCCAAAAGTATAATAAGAATGTCTTAAATTTATTTTCACTGTAAAATGTTTACATATTAGGCCATTTTTAAATTGCCAGTTCTTGACATGGCTATCATCATCATCATCATCATCATCATCATCATCATCTTTATCATCATCTTTAGAACAATGCATTCGTAGTTTGAATCCCAACAGAATTAATATTTTAACCACTCTGATCTTTTTCCCTGATTTGTTAAATTCACATAATAACACTTGCATTATCTGCCTCACAAGATTATTCTGAAAAGACATTTTGAAGTGAGATATAAATGTATTATTATTGTTATTGATAACATTATAAACTTCAGTCATCTAACTTCAATTATCCAGAAAGCACACATATATTACATGAGCTCCTGGCAGCATCCCCAAGAGGGTCAACAGAGAGATTGGATGATTGATATGACAAAGTCCTGGAGACAGGAGTGAAGTGGTCAAGGGCACAAAATGAATCAAGACATGGGACAGGTATACCTTCTTAGACAAGAGGGAAAAAAAGAAAGAATAGATAAAACTTGATAATTTTCAAAGCTTGGAGGAGGCAAGTAGAAGCAGCTCATTCTGGAAAGCCTTGATCTTGTCAGCAAAGAAGTAGGTGAAATGATCCATTATGAATATGACATTCACAAGTGCAGTCAGGAGATTTGGGAGAGAAAAAAAGTAATTATGAAAAAATCAGATAAGGAAACTTTACAAAACTGGTTATTCATCCACCTCAGTTATGCAACATTCAGGAGTCCAACCATCACTTTATAGCAAGATCCTTTCAATACTTTAGTAACTAAGCATCTTTTGAGTTAGGTCTACCACACATCCACATTACAATGAATTCTGAGGATATGGTTATAGTATGAAAGGGACACTGTTCATCAGAGTCCTATCCCAGAATTAAAGGCAGAATAAAAAAGACCATAAAAAGTTCAACCACTTCTCTACTACAATGTTAAGCAGGTAATATCAGATACCTACCTCATGTTTCTGTTCTTTCATATTTTTTTAAAGCAATTGGGGTTAAGTAACTTGCTCAAGGTTACACGGCCAGTCATTATTTATGTGTGGGTGCTAATTATCTGAGGCCGGATCCAATCCTGGGTCCTCCCAACTCCGGAGTCTCTTACTCACTGTACCACCTAGCTGCCCTTGTTCTCTCATATTTCTAAAAGTGATTACTACTACTAATTAGTAATATTAATTTACTACTAATAATAATCGAACATTTATATAGCACTTACTCTTTGCCAAATATTGTGTTAAGTGTTTTACAGCTAAAACCTCATTTGATAATCACCACTATCATGGAAGGTAGTTGTTGTTATTATTTCCCATTTTACAACATACATTTATTAAAGTCTTACTATGTATAAGGCACAAAAGATACAAGGTTTGGCTTTAAGGGTAATTGCTGGGAATCCTAGACATTATGGAAATGTCAACCGTAAGATTAGCTTTTGCAACAATTCAGAATATTGTTTTTAATATTAAAGTCATTCAGAAATTCTGAACCACTTCAACACATCCATCATCCCATCAACATGGGGACTCTCACTATCACCAATGACCACATTGCTTCCATATCTTGGTATAGTATCCTCTTAGGGTCTTACAGAATGCAAGAAGTAAGAAAAATTTGTTTACTAATCTAGCATGGCAGGTACCCAGGTATTGCTCAGCTGAAGCTTAATGGTACTTATTTAGAAGTAAGTGCATAGCAGCTTAGGGTGATCCTGCCTCCAGGCATGCATGATGGAGAGGTGCTTTCCCACCCTCACTTCAGACCATGAACAGATATCCTTTGACTGATTCTTACCAGTCATCCTGTCTCAAAGATTCATATAAAGAGGTATTGGTAAATATTTAAAACTAACTCCATGGGGAGGGGGGAATATACACTCAAAAGATTTTAAGTTTACAATGCATTATTAACATTTTATCCACATTTTTAAAGTATAAACAATCAACAAGAAAATAAAGCAAGCCCTGAATTATAGCATTTGCTGATTTCCAAAGTGCTGTTGCTAACCCCGGTTTTTTAAAGCAGTCCTCAAGTCAGTTCAAGATGCCTAAAGCACACCTCTGCATTCATACCACATTGATGAATATATTTTAACTGACCACCAGAATGGAACTCCATTGATATACTAGTAAAATGACCTGCTCAGATCTCTGAGCAGTGCTCAGGTTCCTCTTCCTGTTGGCTATGAAGTGCAACTCTCTGTGTAGTGGATCCCATGGTTTAAAGGCAGCTGTCATCTTCTTCTTCCTCTTTCCTTACTATAACCCATTCTCTATAAAGATACCAATATGATTTTTCCGAAGAGCAGATTAGACAACGTTTTACCCTAATCAACAAACTGATGGCTCCCTATTCCATCTGTGAGAAGATATAAGTTCCTTGTTTGCCTTTCAAAATCCTTCACAACATGCCCTCAATCAGCACTTGAAATTTGACAATATATTAGTCCCCTTCCCTTGCCTTTAGTTTAGCCAGACTTCATATAACATATACCTGTCTCTACACCTTTGCATTGGCCATTCCATATGCCTAAAATGAATATTTTCCTCACATTTGTCCCCATCATTATCTCTAAAATTCTTTTGTTCAGTCATTTTTCAATCATGTTCAGTTCTTCATGATTCCATTTGGCATTTCCTTGGCAGAGATACTAGAGTGGTGTGTCATTTCCCTCTCCAGATCATTTTACAGATGAGGAAACTGAGGCAGAGTGAAGTGCTTTTCCCAGGGTCACCCAGCTCATAAGTGTCTGGGGCCAGATTTGAGCTCAGCTTGAAGATGAGTCTTCCTGATTCTAGGCCTGGCACTCCATTCACTGTACCACAAAATTCTTTTACATGAAGTTGTTCCTGATTCCTCGATTGCTAGTGTCTTCCATGCCAAAAATTACTTCACATTAATTTTGCATATTCTTTGTGTATACTTATGTAGAAAGTATACTCTGGCTCATGATCAGATTGCCACATCTCACCTTTAAGATTCTAGATATATTCTGAAGAATTCAGAGGTATCTCTCTTCAAATTTCATTGGATCAAGTCCCAACAGGTTATGTGCCTGTTGCTGTTAACCACTGGTGACCAGAGTTCTAATTTCATTTAACCACTCAATATTTGCTTCAAGGATATAGTAAGGAGAGAAGCACAGGGATTTTCCCTCAACATCTTAGTAGCACATTTTCATATGCCACCTTGTTTCTGAAAAAAGGCTTTTACTAAGCATGGTTACCACGTAGCACTAGTTCCATCAATTTCATGTCCAAATGCAGATTATTACCAAATGATTCCTACTCTTGGCTACCACTAGTCTGGGTGGTCCAGAAGATCACTCCTTACCATAAAGGCAATGATGCTCAAATGGCTACAAAATCTAGAATAGGCTCAGACTCATGGAACCCCTGATCTTCAGTGGTTCTCTGAGGCTTACTTTCCCAGCATTTAAAACTAAATCAGAGCCTCTAGGTTAATCTCATTTACCTAAAATGGAAAAGAATAAACAGTAAAGCAAGAGACTTAGGTCTGTTTTAACATGTCAGCCTCAGAAGACAGAAGATCCATGGTCTCTCCCCTTGTCTCTCATCTGAGTAAAGGAGTAAAACCAAGAGAGAGTAGTAAATAAAAATGAATAATCAAGCCCCTGATTGGTTAGTACTTTTTGAAGGCAACCATAATAACAGTTACATAGCCAGCCAACAGAGATTGCCATGTACCACAGCGTTAAGAGAATCAAGCTAATAATAAAATGTGTACTCATGCTCTAAGGTCTTTCCAAGACACTTAAATTATATTTCTACCACCCCCTGAGAAGCAAACTAGTTACACTGCTAATACCTAAGATGTTCCCATCATGATAAGACTTGTCAGAATTTGTACTCCCTAGGCATACTTTTGAGCTACCAAAGTCATCCCTATAAATGAAATTTTTAAAAGAGCATTTATCATATGGTTGCTACTTATCAAATATTGTCCTAAGTGCTAGTCTATAAACACAATAGCAAAGACTATTCCTGCCCTCAAGGAGCTTATATTCTAATGGGAAAAACAACACACATAGAATAATAGTGGCCAGGGAAAGCAACTTGATCCTCAAGGTAACAGGGATGGTAAGGGGGGCTATAAGGGAGCAGCAATCCCATTCAAGAGCTAAGATGGAGTTTATTTGATCATGGCCCCAGAACACACAAATTTAAATAGGTCTTACTCTCAAGAAGCTTATATTCTTTTAAAAGACATAGCATGTACACATATGCAACAATTTTGGTACTAGGCCATGCCTCCTACTGATACAGAACCCCTACACAGCATAAATCAGATTTGGGGAAATGAACAATGATGAAGGTGATGACTAATTTTAGCCTATAGCCACCCAATTTTGCCAACTTAGCTTATTCACAACACATTTACCCAAACCCAACTCCTTAAAACTTTGGATTTTGAGAAACTAAAGATGCAACTCATCGTCCTACAGAGGAAGAACTAAATTTTAGCAGTGATCAAATAAGTTACAGGGACCTTTTCATTCAACTCATCCAATTCATTTAAAATTCATTGTTTTTCCTATGTACAAAATCAAGTCTTTTTTCCAAATCAGTTTCAAATAATGAAAATTAGTGAAAAAACTTCATTTTATTCATCATTGGTATTATTTTAGATAAACATTAAAGAGATTTTAAAAACCAAATAGTCTAAAAATCAAAGAAGAAAATGTATTTTTAAGACTGACTTTTGACAAGTTATATCATTTATCTTTCCATTCAAAAAGGTACCATATTGCTGACTCACTGTGCCCAAGGTATCTAATTGTTACACTCATCTTCTGCTCTAAGACTCAAAGTTGTTTATTTTTTTCAATCACAGCTATTGCTACAATATCAATTTTAACTTCAGACATGCAGTGTGCCATCTGGCTTTATAGAACAAACCTATTTTTACATAGTAGAATTTGCAATAAGGGAAACAGGCACACTCAGGGTTTACTGAGCTTCTATTTTTAACCTGCCTTTTTTTTTCACTGTTCTATCTGGGGCCCCTTGAACTGGGTGGGCTTTTTCCTCCTAGTTCATGCTTTATCTCTTTGTAAAGTTGAATGATTAGAAATAGAAGTTACTGAGTAAACAGGGTAGAAGTCTCAATAATGGATCTTTTGTTCATATACATTTCACTGTCTTCAGTTTGAAAAGTCAGGGAATGGCTATCATCTTCACACTAATAATATCCTTCAGTAAATGATAAAGTCAAGTCCAAAGTAAACCTAGACGTTTTATCAGAATGTCAAAACTATCCCCTTACAGCTCTGTACTTGCCAACTGTGCATCCTTTTCCCCTACAAAGACTCCCTACACATTAAAAGGCACTTACGAAAGTTGGTGTTTGTTTGCCGGAGTGAAGCTTGCCCTCTCGTTGCCAGTCACCCCAGTTGTCATTCTGATCAGAGGAAGAAAAGTATTCTTTACAGTTAGACTCGATCCTTTGTGATCACTTGACTCGAGTCTGGGGGAGAATTGGAGTTCCCTGCTAAGTTACTCTTTCATTTTCCTCTCATTAACATTAACTGATGGGTGTATCCTCAGTTTTGAAAAAAAAGGTCTATTTCTCTTAGGTAATGTGGATAACACTGGTCTAATAGTTATCTTTCAGCTCTGTTGTCACAGAAGATGAATCAAAAAGGATTTGCCTACCTAGATAATCTTAACAGATGGCCTTTCTTTATTCAGAAGAAAGGTAAACATCTCTCTACCTTCTTCTCTAATCTCAAATTCAACAACCTATGGAAATGGAAAAGAGGCCTTTCTGTCCCCATTGGTTGGTAGCCAAATATTAGCAAAATAGATGCAGTGCATTAGACTAATAGAAACAAGTGAAATACTTGGAAAAATCTATGTTCATTCTCATTTTAAAAACTGTGGTGCCTAATTCTGGATTTTTCCCCCTAAGACTTCTGACTTTGGCATTCCTAAGTGAAATATAACTATTCTCAGTGATGACTTATCTTTGCCCACATAAGGCAGTGGGAAACATTTTTCATTTCCTATTTCATTTGTAACTTGCCACAATGCTTCTAGAGAGGGCATGGGCGGGAAGGGGGGGAGGGAAGGATGGGTGCACATATGTGTGTGTTCCAAGAGAGAAGCAGTCAAGGTCTGTTTACATTGGACAAATTATGTCATGTTACAGGTTTTACTGAATTTCTCATAATAGCAAACAAAAATTTCCCTTGGATTGGATGATTTAGGGAATATGTGATAGAAGTTGTATCCTTTTATAATAACCACCCCCTGGCAGGGGGAGGGGAACCTTTCAAGGTTGAGGATGACTAAAGAGTATATATAGTACTATTCCTGTGCTGGTCTGGTTCCAACCACAGCATGCTATGAAATGATCTGTCATTACCATCAGACCTGTGAAAAAGAAAGGGATTTGAGAAAGAAAACTCACATTGCCCCCTATGGGCTATAGGACAGGTCGCCAAGTAGCAGCTGGCAAATTCTTGGCAGCTCTTGGGGAAACAGATGCTTCTAGGGATCACTACCTACACACCACATACTGCCCCACCAAATCCCTTCCATCACTTGATCCCATAAGGACCACCAACTCACGGGCATATGGAATGACCTTTTCCAGTCATTTACTGCTAAAGAGAGAAATAAAGATCAAGAACCAAAAGAAAAAAAAAAGGTAAGTATAGTTCTATTGTAGAAGAGTACTCTGTAACATGAACAATTATTGTCCTCATTGAATTATATTTCTTCAGGTCAACCACTTTTATTAGTCTGAAATTTAGCAACATTCACGAATACTGTTCCTCCTTGTAAGATCTATATTTACAAAACAGTGAACCTTTGTTAGTAAGATAAAAGAATGCCTTTAAATAAATTTAATTGGTAGACTGCTTTTTGCAAACATTAAATTTTTCCTCATAAAAATGATTTTGAGAGGTTTTTTTTGCTTTTATTTTAGCAATAAATTGTTTTATGTGGTAGCATAAATTAAAGGGCAATTTTAACTTGTAGAAAATATAATTTTCATCTAATTGTAAGTGATTCGGACTCAGAGAAGTAGAAAGATTAGCAGGCCACAATGCTGACCAAAACTAGATTGCAAGCTCCTGGAGGGCAAAATTTGTATTTTCTAGTTCGTTATCATCTCCCTCCAAAGTATTATATTATAGTGAAATGACCAATGAATGACTAGCCAAAATACCATTCAAATACCATGGAATAAAAATCTAACTGCCATTATTTATTTAAATCATTCATTTATAAACCAGAGAAATTGATTGACATCTGTTGGCTTGCAAGGCTATCTACAAAGAGGTAGTTTTTAATCTGCTCTATCAATGTACCTGAGAATTACAGGTAGCATTTTACATTTACCTGACTGCTTAAAGGAAATGCTTATGGCTGTCCCACCCATTGTGAACCTCTTTACAAGTTGCTCTTATCACGTAAGATGAATATTTCTTGACTGAAGACATTCAGTACCTATAATAGTGCCTGGTAAGAGTCTTATCTATCAGCTGATCCTTTTTTTGCCTCCAAGTATTCCTTGGTCTTCACCCACTACTTGGGTAAGATACTTCCAAGAGTAAATCAAAATTGAATCCTGGAACAATGGGTGCCACTATGTTACAGCAGCCAGGGATTAAGGTGTTACCCAGGGGCAGTGACAGGACAAAGTAAAGATTTGTAGGTTTGGGGTTTAATTCAGATAAGGGACCTGGCAGGTGGGTTGAAGCTAGTTGTTATTCCAGCTGAACTGGTTTCCTATATTTCCTAATCTCTGCTATCTGATGAGCCTTCTTGGGGAGGTATTGTCAACAGGTTAAAATCAAGCCAATGTGCATGTGTCCAAGGTGATAAAGAGTTTGAAAAGTCTTGGCATTTGATAGTGTCATAAAATAGTTTAAGGTTGAACAAGTTTCATTTCTATACTCCCTAAAGAAATAAGCTAGGACTTACCCAGGCTCCCATGCAAGGGAGGAGATGGATACCATTGAAACCAGAAATACTTGCATTCAAATGCTATCTCTTAAACATACATACTGGTTATGTGTATCCAGGCTAATCACTTCTCCACTCAGGGCCCCAGTCAGTTCTCTGAGACTCTAAGTTATAGGCCAGTTATCAATCTACATCAGTGGGGACAGCTTCCATACACGATTGAACGCTCCCTGGAAGCAATAGTAGTGTGAAGTCTATCATGCTGCTTGCAAAGACTTCAGTACAAACATTCATTTTGCTCATCAGAATATGGTAAATTTACAGAAGATTTTGAAGAGACTACACTGTGGCATTTTGTCTGGCCTTCAGAGGCATCCAGAAAAAAAAAAAAAAGCAAACCAAATCTCCCCCTAAACCTCCTTTACATGTATTATAATAAAACAAATTATTCTAGCCTCATAGATCTGGACTACCTACTAACCTTGATAAGCACTTAAATCTAAACAAAAAGAGAATCAATTTGCATTTTCCTTTCTGCTGGCTAACATAATGCTTCATTTTACAGTTGCCATTAAGGGTTATTGCTGTCTTTACACAGCGCATTAGGCGGTGTTTGTGTCCATTGTTCACGCACAGTTCCATCAGAATGTTTCAGGCTGATGGCATTTTTACAATAATGTTGTCTTTGTCCTGCCTTGATGCTATTACCTCGAATGTGTTTATTCCAACAGGTCTCTTCAGGACCTGAAAACTGTCTTCTGTGAAAACATGTCACTCATCACCTCTGCTTACAGTCTAAATTAACAATGCGGAAGGTCCCATCTGACATGCATGCACACACACACACACACACACACACACACACACACACACACACACACACACTTTAAGTTTACCTGGGTAACCAAACAGGAAGAGCTCCACATGACCTCTTTAACACACTGAAATATGTAAGTGCAAGAAGTGCCTTGAACAAACAATATAAGTCCAACTCACCTCACCTGACTGATAGAAGCTTTGAACAATGACATAATCAACCTTTGCATTAGCATTTTCTTCTCTGATCTATGGCCTCTCATTTTCTGGGGCAAAGGAAACAGACCATAGGCATTCATTAAGACAACAGCTGTGGAGTGGAAGAAATGGAAAGTGTAGTCTCGAAACCACAGCCAGTTGAGTAAATGTAATTGAGAAATGACCACTGACAGGGAGGGTAATGCAATTATTATAGACATGCCCTTTAGGAAAGAAAGGGAAAAAATTGTAATTCAGAAAGATAGATTTACTTGGTGGAAAAGAGTGATCACCAAAAATCTCCCTCAAAATGTAAAACCCTCTAAACAATGACTGAAAGCAGATAGGTCAAATGATGGCAAATAGCTTATTCAGAGAGCTTTTAAAATAAAGCATAATATATATTATTTTTAAAATTGAGTCATAGCAAATGACCTTGCTTTCTTCCTCAAATAAAAATCCTGAGCTTATCAGGCTTGCCATCCCTGAACTCTCCTACACACATCAACACTTCTCAGTGTTTTTACCCATTCTCTCACCACCTTCCTCACTATTTTTCTCTCTTCTCAGAATAGAAATCAGCATAGTATGGAGGAATGGAGTAGCTTTGAAGTCAAAGGATCTGAGATCAAAATCATCTATGTCACTTACTGCCTATGTGACCTTGGGAAATAAATGTATGCTTCCTGGGCTCACATTTTCTCATCTTCAAAAGGAGGAGGTTGGATTAGATAGCCCCAGAAGGATACTTCAGTGCTATATCTATGAACCTGCATCCTGCTTCTCAGACCAAATTAATTTCTCCATCTTTGTCCTTGATTTGATTCCCATTCACATCTTACAGAAATTTTATCCATAAGTAATACTGTCTCTCTCATGAAGCTTCAGTCTCTTTTTATCCCCTGGCTTCTTCCCATTCGCTAGCAAATATACTCAGGTCTTTTCAGCTCCTAAAAAGAAAATGGAAAATTCCTAAATGTTTCTACCACTACTCTGTCCCTTACGTAACCAAACTTTTGGGGAAATATACATATACTCTCTATACAAGGATCATTTACTTGACAGTTTTCAGTCACTTGAAGTCTGTCTTCTGAAACAGCATGCTGCTGAAACTGTTCTCATAGAGGTGAACTTGATTCAACAAATATTCAAAGTGCCTATTATGTGTAAAGCACAGAACTAGATTTTAGGAATATAAAGGTAGATACAGCACAAACCTGTTCACAATGTGTTATAGATAATGGACTAATTAATTTCTATCAGTGACTTAGTCAGTCAGTCAGTCAATAAACACTTATCATGTGCCTACTATGTGTTTGGCCCTTGGCCAAGCACTATATATATAAAAAGAAAGACAAAGACAGTCCTTACCTTTGAAGAGTTAACAATCAAATGTGCAAAACAACATGAAAATATCTCTATGCAAACAAACTATACATAGGAGAAGTGGGAAATAGTTGATATAGGGAAGGCACTAGACTTAGGAAAGATTGGGAAAGGTTTCCTACAGAAGGTCGGATATTAGCTAGAGACTGGAGGAAGCCACAGAATCCAGAAACCACTGAATCCAATGGCTTTTTCCCCAGACCTAACAGCAACAATAACTATTTTCATGTTGCACTTTAATAATGCACTTTAGTCCTTCTGGATCGTTTCCATTATTAAGTTTTTATGATGCTGATCACTCCTGGTTCGCTTCTGAGTCGTTTGATTGCTCTTTCTTAGCTTTCTTTGCTCATGCATGTCATACCTACTAAGCATGAGAATCCCTTAGGGCTCTATTCTGGATTCTTTTCTCTTCTCCCTTTACACCATAGTGTTTGGTGATCTCATCAGCTAATGTGGCTTCAATCATTGTATCTACATAATCCTCAGATCGATCTAGCTAATCATACATGCACAATATTCATATACATGCATATACCTGTATACACATGTATGCATATGCACATTATATGTGCACTGTGAGTAGACATGTACATACGATTACATACATACATAAATTGCACATACATTCATGTATATGTGTCTAAATATCTATGTATTTATTTATATACATTTATACAAATACATTTACATGCCTATATTTGTACAGATAGAGATAGATACATATATACATATGTATGTATACATACTCTATTCTTCTTCTAGGGCTAAAATAATTTATCACGAAATGCCTTTTAGTCATTTTGAAATGGATGTTCTATTCACATCTCACATTCAATATGTCCAAAACAAAACTATTAACTCATCATCTTTTCCCCAAAACCTACCTTATTCCCAAACTTTTTTTATTTTTCTGAAAGGCAACAGCATCCTACCTATCACCCAGTCTCACAATGTCAGTATCATCCTCAACTCTTCAGTCTTACTGACTGGACGTATAAAACTTGTGGTAAAATCTTATTGCTTCTGTCTCCATACTTTCATATACATTCTCTTCTCTCAGCTCATACAAACACTGCCTAGTTCAGGCACTCATCTCTGGCTATCTGGACTCTTGCAATAACCACCTAACTGGTTTTCTTGCTCTAAATCTCTCCCTACTAGAATCCATCCTCCACTCAGCTGGCATGGTGACTTGTCTGAAGTATAAGACTGATCACGTCATTGGCAACATTGCTCCTCTTAACAATGTGCTCCAATAGCAACATATTACCGGTAGGACCCAATATAATTTTTTCTTCTTCAACATTTAAAGCTCCTTGTCCCCTCCCTACCTTTCTATTCTTCTAACTCCTTACTTTCCCCAACATACTCTATGTCAAGCAACATTAGCCCATTTGCAATTCTAGCATGTCTTATCTCTGTTCTTTGTACTGTACCCCATTCCTACTAGAATTCTCTCCTCTTCACCTTCCCCTATTAATTTCCTTGACTTCCTTCAAGATTTAGATAACATTCACCCTAATCCTCTAAGCCTCCTCTAGTTCTTCCAGCTGCTAATAATGACTTCCCTCCTCAAACTACCTTTTGTCCATTCTGTATATAAGTTGTATCTACCTAGATATTTACAAATTGCCTCCCTGTTTAGGCTGTTGGGTTTTGGGTTTTTTTTTTTTAGATTTTATTAATATGTTTTGTTTTACATTACATTTACATGTTACTCTAATTCTGCGAAGAAATCTTATAACAAAATAATACAATTAAGCAAAACTAATAATATGATTACCTCATCTGAAAGAGCTTGCAATATTCCACATCTGTACCACCCCACCACCTCTCTGATTTTAATTTTCTTTAAAAAAAATTAACAAATCCATTTTCTTTCCCTGCTCTCCCCCATCCAACTGGGGAAAAAAGAAAATAAAAGCAAATATGCATTTTGTAGCTGAGAAAACTGAGTTTGAGAAAGATTAAGTAACTTACCTAAGATTGCTAAACCAGTAAGAGCTGAAATGGGAATTTAACTCAAATTTCCCTGATTCTAGGTTTAGTACTTGTTTTTCTACAACACGCTCCCCATAATCTCCATCAACTTCTCTTCAGCATTTGACACTAATGACCAGAATCAGGGAAAAAGACAATTCTAGAGTTGGAGGTACCTCCACTGTTGCCCTTTTTGCAACCTTTACTCAAAGAAGAATATCCACTATAGTATTCCAAGTAAGAAGTTCACCCATCCTCTGTTTAAACACTTCCAGTTAGAGGAGGAAGTGAGGAGGGGAAAATCACTACCTCCATTGACCAATTCCATTTTTGTGGGGAGTTTATTTCCTTTTAATCATCTAGTTTTAATCATCACTCTATGACCAGGTATAGACACCACATACACATATATACATAAAAGTGTATGCATGTATGCATGTATGTATATGTGTGTGTGTGTGTGTATGACTCTCCTTTATGAAAGACTGAAGACCTGGGTTTGATGCTCCTCAGATGCTTATACAGTAGAGGCTCAGATTCCTTTTCTGTACAAGGATAATAATACTGCTTTTCTCACCATATTGTTATAGGAATCTAATGAAGTAATGTTTGTAAAATACTTTGAAATATTAAAACACTACTCAAATGAAAGTCTTATAATTAGAATTTATTATTATTATTATTAGTATCTCATTTTTGTATCCTTTTGGATAGAGTCCAGAAAGAAATGGTCTAAGGAAAGGGGCTATCTTGTCATTCTTGTATATTTAATGTCCTGAATATTCTTGAGGAGGTAGATAAAATAATTGCTTTTTGCAGTTGAATAAAATAATTGAGATGCAAAGTCATTTCATGTAGAATCATTAAAAACATTTTCAGA
The DNA here is from genome assembly GCA_011680675.1 of Gymnobelideus leadbeateri. Classification (NCBI taxonomy): domain Eukaryota; kingdom Metazoa; phylum Chordata; class Mammalia; order Diprotodontia; family Petauridae; genus Gymnobelideus; species Gymnobelideus leadbeateri. Next base: position 57,483 of record WOXC01000702.1, on the reverse strand, counting down.
ACTCACATCACAGAAAAGATACCTGGATGGACAGGTTATCTCATCGTTTCCTCATATATTTTCTTTTCTACTTTTTTATAGTTTACACATGATTTCTTCTTTTTTTTTTAATTTTTTTAAGAGTTGATATTTTATTTTACTTCTTTTCTTTTCTTTTCTTTTGCTTTTTGGAGGGCAATTGGGGTTTAGTAACTTGCCCAAGGTCACACGACTAGGTTTTTGTTTGTGTGTGTTAAGTGTCTGAGGCCGGATCAGAACTCAGGTCCTTCTGACTCCAGGGTCAGCGCTCTACTCACTGCGCCACCTAGCCGCCCCACAAATGATTTCTTCTCTTAGGTATTTCTATTTTTAAAAACTTTTCATTTCATATAATTTGAAGAATGTGAGTATTTATTTTGGCTACATCTCTTGAACTTGTTCCTCTTCATTAAAATAGATCAATGTAACTTTGGAGTGCTTGTGATAGCAGTTTTTTGTCCAATGATACTTTGATTTCGTATCAAATTATTTCCTGATTTCTCAAGGATATTTTGGCATATATATATATTTGTTTTATAGGGATTTGTTACCTTTTAGTCCATTAAGAATAGCATGTATGACTGGCCAAATGGCGCACATATAAGGCGCCGCGCCCTTTCTCTTCAGTTGTCTGTAAGGTGCTTGGTTCTTCTTCGGAAGCTAAGGCCACGTTGGGGTGACTCCTCACTTCAGCTGGCGACTAGCACCACTACAAACAAGCCTCTCCTCATCCGTCTGCTGAAACGGCCGTCTCTGAGCTCGCCTGCATCTACTCTGCCCTCATCCTTCACGAAGATGAGGTTACTGTCACGGAAGATAAAATCAATGCCCTCATTAAAGCAGCAGGTGTAAATGTTGAACCATTCTGGCCTGGATTATTTGCCAAGGCCCTGTCTAATGTCAACATTGCAAGTCTCATCTGCAATGTAGGAGTTGGTGGACCTGCCCCAGCAGCTGGTGGTGCTGCCCCTGCTGGAGGGGCTGCTCCTGCTAGCACAGCTGCCCCAGCTGAGGAGAAGAAGAAAGAGGAAGCAAAAAAAGAAGAATCCGAGGAGTCCGATGATGACATGGGCTTTGGTCTGTTTGACTAAATATTTTTTGTAACATTAAATAAAAAGCTTAACTTAAAAAAAAAAAAGAATAGCATGTATTTGATGTATAATTCTAGGTACTTAATTATGTCTCTCTAGGTATTCTATGGATGCTATTTTTGCAACCTGAAGTGACATTTTGTACAGTTTTCAAAAACTTCATTGAATAATCTTCAAAAATGGATAATACCAGCTTCCTTCAGTATAACCTTTCTGTGATTTCTGGTGACAATGACTTGATCCTGAATTATTCTTTGAGACCATTTGAGTATATGCACAAATTATCATGCCTCATCCATTTGTTCTCTGATTCTTTGGAAACATATTTTTGGTTGAGTTCACAAAAAAAATATTTTTATGAGGAGTCCTTTTCTATGCTTGGATGTTAGTCATTTAATAATCCCTACCAAAAGATGTCACTTTTAACAAATCCAGTGGTATATAATTGCTGCAGACCTTTACTATCAATTTGTGAAGGAAGGTCTACTTGTTTCAAAAGTATTACTATACATTTATATCCTGTGTATCATATTATCTGAGAATATCAATCCTTTTCCTCCTTTTTATGAGAAAATGCTAATATTTGTATAACTGTCTTGAAGAGATGGGCCTTCTGCTTCATTTACATTGTATGGTTTTAGTTTGGACATCTTCTATATCCATTGTCTATTTTATCATAACAAAAGGAAATTGCATAGGGATTAATTGTTTACATGTATACTTACTATTATACTTTAATTTCAAAATTCCTATTTAGTCTCAAAATTAAAAAAAAACTTATCTTCACATTTGATAGTCCTATATTTCGTAGCTTCTTGACCACAGAAGACCATAGAAGATCAGTTCAATCTGATTTCTAAATTCAAGCTCAAAACCTTCACTCTCTATTGTCTCTTATTTCATATTAAAAAATTTATATTTATTAAGTTGAAATAATCTCTTTATATTGCTGGAGAATTTTTCCAAAAGATGAAGGATATGTTTATTGTGCTTTTCTATAGAATCCTATAAATTGATATTATCAAGTGATTACCATATTTAATTTGACTCCTTTATTGACTCAAAACTCATACTCTGTTTTATTAAGGAATTTTGATAATAGATTTATGTTAAGCAGAGTCATTAAGTTCAAACTGTTTCTCTAGATAATATCACTTTTATGTCAATTATTCTTGACATTTTTGTGCTTGTAGCATGCTTTTAACAGAGAGTAGTTTCAACATGGAATCAAATACTTCAGTGTTCTCCCTTGACCTGGACATTTTGAGTATATGACTAAGCTATGAGTCAAAGGATTTATGATAATAAAGGTGGTATTAATGCCACAGTTCTTTCTAGCATCTTGTTCAATACTTGTTGAATTGGTAATCAGTTTTTCTTTTACCTCTGAAATTTCGGTCATGAACATTTTGTTCCTCAGACAATGTATTATTTTCTTGAAAGTGTTTATAGATTTTTTTAACCAAAATTAAATGCTTTGAATAAATTACAATACAGATGACTAGACTGAATTTGGAGGGGTCATAGTCATTCTCGTCTTTTTTGCTATTGTTAAGAAATACACGGTGCCTTCTGTTAAAAAGCTTGCATTAAAAGAAGGCTGCTTTGGCAATTTGTTGTTTTATCATCATCCTCATTTTATTCTTCTTTATGGGGTTCAGATAAAAATGGTCTTAAGATAAATAATTACCCTACTACTGCTATTCTTTTATATTTAATGTTCTACAGACAGCATTTGACACTAATAACCAGAATCAGGGAAACTGGACAGAAGGTACTTCAGCTGGTCTTTTGTGCAACCCTAACTCAAAAAACAATCTCCACTCCAATATTACAAATAAGGGATCTATCAAGCTTCTGTTTAAAGACTTCACAGGTGGAAAAAAATTCTTTTTAATTGAATAAAAGTATTAAGATGTAAGTTCATCTTCTGTAGGCTTATTGAAAGTATCCCCAAAACAAAATTACAAAAATACAGGATTACAAGGATGAGCTGAACACCATACTGTTCTCACATGATTTTCATCCCCTTTGCCAGTCTCAATATTTTGAAAATTTTTGGTCCATGTATAGTGAAACATAGAATATCAATTTTCCTTTGCATGGTAGTTATTACTGTGGTGCTGTATATTATGTGTTTTCATTCAGTAAGTACATTGTGGCACACTAAAGACTTGGCCATGTTGCCATTTATTGAAGCATGCTGTGGTTTAGGCAACCTTTACTTTTAAGTAGAAATTTCACTCAAGATAGCAAAGTACCATGGCAGTAACAAGCAATCTATTGGAGTTCATATGGAAACTAAGCATACAAATCAGGTAGGAATGAGTTATAGACAAAAAAGCATACACTTTTATGTTTTAATATAAAATATATTAAAATCATTACCAAAAATATTACTACAAGAAGATTCAAAATCAAATTAACATTGTTTGCTAGAAACTTGGCACTTTTGCCAGAAACTATTTTAGCAACATCGAGAATGTGATGCTGTTTTCAGTATGGTCAACAAATGCTTTTTTTTAATCTCCAGCTAATGCAAAGTTTGAATAGTCTTCAGGAGTGAAAATAGTTGCTCTCATAGATTGCTATTGTTATTTAGTCATGTCAGACCTTTTGTGACCTAATTTTGGGGTTTTCTAGGCAGTGATACTAGAATGGTTTGTCATTTCCTCCATCTCATTTTACAGATGAGCAAGTGAGGTAAACTGGATTAAGTGACTTGCCCAGGGTTACATAGTTAGTAACTGAGGCCAGATTTGAACTGGTGAAGATGAATCTTTCTGATTCTAAGCCCAGTGCTCTTTTCACTGTGCTACCTAGCTAACATAGGTATGTAATACCAAATATTACTAAAATTCTTGTGGCAACCATTCCCCTTTCAACAAAATGTCTTGGCAAGTGATAATAAAAATCTGGAATATTAAGTTGATTTTTTCATTTCTTTTAGCACTGTGTTACAATGAATTTCAACAAGTTCCATTTGAATGTTACTTTTCACTTTCAACATCACACAAAAATGGAATGCTGAATTGTCAAAAATGTTCTCATGAATTTTAAATCCTTCAAATTGCATTTATTATTATTACATAAATTGACAAATTCAAATAGGAATTCCTGAAATTTTGAGGAATACTTGTTGACATTACAAGAACCAAATGACTCTTAATTTATACACGTAGGAAGATGAGTCAAATCACAATTTTTTTATTTGCCTTTCCCAAAGACCAAGTTTTATCTTAAATGCTTTAATGCAGTCACATATAAATAACAAGAATTCAACCCGGAAGTTTTAAATTCATTTCATTTAAATGCCCTATCATATCTATAATGAAAGGCAAATATTAAAACCAGTTTTTATTAAGTTGTTCTGCTGACTCTCATTTCTAAAAACCTTTTGATTTCATAGTAAAGTTGCTAAAATCACTTCCCAATGTTACAACAAAAAAAAAAGCCAGTAAACTTCTATATAATAAAATAAACTTCCTGATCATTTTCAATTTCCAAGAGTTATGAAGAAAACTTGCTGATTCAATCTTTAAGAATACATAAAATTCACTATTTTCTTAATAAACTTCAGCACATGTTGCCTTTTCATGACTTTTAAGCACAACATTTCCTGGTATAAGATGAAATGAACGTGGTGAAACTTACTATCAGGATTGATTTCATTCTCCTCAGCCAATAATTTGACTCCAAATCCATTTGTCTTACCTGTCATTGCTGCTGCAACATCTATAGGCACACACTCGTTTTGATAATGGAAGGCTCTGCATTTCTAAAAGTTGACAAATATCCATATTTTCATCAGCTATAATTCAAAAAACATCAGACAATATTCCAGCTTTGATTCACTGTTCTCTAATGTGAGTGGCTATTTTGTTAATTATTCCCTTAGCAGTGTTTGATAATAATTAAATATAAAAGGCTTTCACTTTTCGGTGACAGAGAATTTAGTAACTTTCACAAATTTCCCTTCACCAAAATGCTGTGAATATTTAGCTAGAAGTTCTAAAATAATGTAAGGAGATTTGACCACACTTTTACTGTACTTGTGAATTATTTTTTTTGCAAATACCTTTTTTTTAAGTGAAGGTATCAAATTTATCAATTTATCTTCTCTAATTTTATCTAAGAACTGATCATTCTCAGAACAATGTGTTTCATAAGGGCATGTTTTACTATATTCCTTGGAGATACTAATACAGTGTCTACAAATTAAACACAAAATCTTGATTTTTACTTCAGAAAAGAAATAATCTCACACCTATCTTACCCGGAAAAATTTTGTGTTCTTTGTGTATGAATCTTTTCTTACTACTTTTAGATTGTGACATGATTTATGCCCCACCTATTAAATAAAACTAGATAAGTTCAAAAACAATTTTTCTTCCTTTTTGGAAGGGGGAAGGCAGGGCAACTGGAGTTAAGTGACTTGCCCAAGGTCACATGGCCAGTAAGTATTAAGTGTCTGAGGTCAGATGGAACTCAAGTCCTCCTGATTCCAGGGGTGGTGTTCTATTCACTGCACCACCTAGCTGACCCCCATAAATTTTAGTTTTATACTTCTATTTATAAATAATTATGTGAATGACGTAAAACAGAAGTTAATAAAGTATTTGTTTAAAAAAAAATTTATCTGTATTTCACAGCCCTGTGTGCTTCTATATTGCTGAAAATAATACAGAACGATAAGAAACAAACTGTGCTTAGTCAAAATAATCATTTCAGATACAATTTTCTTTTTATTGTTTCCTGAAATATCCATGTTTGTCAATGTTTCTCAAAGTTCACAACATAAAAGATTAATAAAATCTTAAAAGAGTGGCAAAAAAAATAATAATAATAATAATTATGTGCATACATATATATATTTATGATATAATTATATAATTATTTTAGATATAATTACATTATACATAGACACATCTTGTATAGACATACACATATGTAATGCTACATAAGTTGTAGTAAAGACTTCTTTCTCTTAACTTCTATTACTACTATGGGAGAATGCATTAATTCATAATTGCTAGAGGACATAAGAGTATTTTTAAATTACTCTGTGATAATACAAATATCAAGAGGATCACTGAACAAAGTTATCACTATGTTTGAATATAACAGGTAATCTTGTTTCATTTTAATATATAAAGAAGGTAACTTGGTCAAAATAGTATTTAAGATGGTAGAAGCACAAAGTTGGTGTGGGCTCACCTCCAATCACATCTAATACATATAAAAATGGCTCTAAACAAACCTTAGAGCTACAGAATCCACAAAAAGACAAAGAAACAAAGCTCCCACTGAAAGAAGACTGGCAGGCCAACAGGAAGGATCTATCACAACAGGCTGGGAGCTGAGCACAGCCCCACATGAGAAGCATGGTTCCCAGCTCCAGGGAGGCCCTGACTAGTGGTGAGACTGGAGCAGACTTCAGGAGAGAGAATCACCAGCAGCTGTAGTGGTTTCCATTATTATCAATCCATAAATGCCAAAAAAGAAAGTAAAAGGTCAGTGTAGAACTTTGTGGGAACAGAGGGACTGAAAGTGTGGTCTGGTCCCTGCCCCCATGGCAAGAAGCTGTGGAGGCACGGCAGCTACAGTCACCATTTCCTGGCTGTCTCAGGAGCTCCTGGCTTGCAGATTGCAGGGGTACCAAGTGACCAATCTGAAGGTAATTGCTCTTGCTTTGGACCTGGATAGCTGTCATGGGTGGAGGTCCTGGGGTGTGTGATCAGGTGCCAGAGCCTGTGGAGGCTTCAGAGAGATCACTCAACTAATACTTCCAGCAGTTGTGAAAAAAACAGCAATTTAGAACAAAGTTTTCCTCTCTGGAAGCAGAGTTCTACTGTGGGAAAGAGCTCAAAAGTCAAGTAATTGAGTGGCAACATGAGCAAGCAAAGGAAGCAAAGCAAGCACAGCAGTCAAAACTTAGATTACTTTTTGGGGGGAAAAAGGATCAAAGCATGGAATGGGAGGAAGACAACAAAGTCAGAACTCTTGCACCAAAAGCTTCCAAGAAAAATATGAACCTTTTTACAAGCTATAGAGGAGAGCAAGAAGGATTTTGAAAACCAAGTAAGAGAAGTGGAGGAAAAATTGGAAAAAGAAATGAGAACGATGCAAGGAAATCATGAAAAGAGAGCAACAACCTGACTGAAGAAAATAACATCTTAAAAATAGACTAACTTAAATGGCAAAAGAGGCCCAAAAAGCCAACAAAGAGAAGAATGCCTTAAAAAGCTAAATTTGCCAGATGGAAAAAGAATTCCAAATGCTCACTGAAGAGAATCATTCCTTCAGAATTAGATTGGACCAAATGGAAGCTAGTGACTTTATGATAAATCAAGATACCATTAAACAGATCCAAACAAATGAAAAAAAAAGAAGGCAATGTGAAATATCTCATTAGAAAACCACCATCCTGGAAAATAGATCCAGGAGAAATAATTTAAAAATTATTGGACTACCTGAAAGCCATGATCAAAAAAAAAAAAAGAATCTAGAAATCATCCATGATCAAAAAAAAAAAAAGACTCTAGAAATCATCCTTCAAGAAATTCTCAAGGAAAGTTGCCCTGATTTTCTAGAACCAGAGGACAAAATAGAAATGGAAAGAATTCACCTATTACCTATTGAAAAAAATCCCCAAAAGAAAATTCCTAGGAATATTATAGCCAGGTTCCAGAGCTCCCAGATCAAGAAGAAAATATTACAAGCAGCCAAGAAGAAACAATTTGAACATTGTGGAAACACAATTAGTATAACACAAGATCTAGCAGCTTCTACATTTAGGAATCAAAGGGCTTAGAATATGATATTCCAGAGGTCAAAGGAGCTAGGATCAAAACCAAGAATCACCTACCCAACAAAACTGAGTATAAAGTTTCAGGGAAAAATATGGTCATTCAATGAAATAGAAGACTTTCCAGCATTCTTGATGAAAAAACCAGAGTTGAATAGAAAATATGACATTCAAATACAAGAAGCAAGAGAAGCTTGAGAAGGAAAATAGGGAAAAGAAATCTTAAGGAACTTATCAAAGTTGAACTATTTACATTCCTACATGGAAAAACAATAATTGTAACTTATGAAACTTTTCTCAGCATATATATATATATATATGTATATATGCACACATACATATATGTATGTATAAGAGTGTGTATGTGTATGTGTATATAAATATATATGTGAGTATGGGCATATGTATGTTCATGTATATATAGACGGGGGCACAGGATGAATTTAGTATGAAGGGAATGATATCTAAAAATAAAATTAAGAGGTAAGAGAGGAATTCATGGGGAGAATGAGAAAGCAGGAGATAAATTAGGGTAAATTATCTCATATAAAAGAGGCAAGAGAAAACTGTTACAGTGGAGGGGAAGAACAGGAATGTAAAGGGGAATGGAACAACCTTATTCTCATTGAATTTGGCTTAAGGAGAGAACAACATACACACTCAATTAGGTATCTTACCCTATAGGAAAATAGGGGGGGTTAGGGTATAGGAGGGGGAATGATAGAAGGGAGGGAAGATTGGGGGACAGGGTAGTTAGAAGCCAACCTTTTTTTGAAAAAGGATAGGGTCAAAGGAGAAAATGGAATAAGTGGGGGGCAGGATAGGATGGAGGGAAATATAATTTCACAATATGACAATTATGGAAATGATCTGGGTAACTGCACATGTAGAGCCTATATTGAATTGCTTGTCTTGCCAGTGGGGGAGGGTGAGGAGGGAGGAAGGGAAAAAATCTGAAACTCAAATTTTTAAAAACAAATGTTAAAAAATGTGTTTTTTATATCCAACTGGGAAAGAAGATACATAGGCACTGGGTTATGAGGTCCATCTTGTACTGCTACAAAATTAGGGGAGTCATGGGGGAACCTATAGGGGAGAATGGATTGGGGCAAGGGGTATTCAGTGGGTTTGCTCTTTTCACGTGGGGAGTAGGGGAAGATGGGGAGAAAAAAATTGTAACTCAAAATATTGTGGAAATAAATGATGAAAACTAGTAATAAATAAATGTTTAAAAAAAGAAAAAATTAAAAAAATTAAAAATATTATTTAAGATTGCATTTTGCCCTAGTGACTCAAACTCTTTAGTGAAATCAACAGTAATTAGCTTAATGCTGTATTCTGCATACCTCTAGGTCAATTGTATGATGGTAAGGTTTTGGTCTGCTCTAGTGGAACATCTGTTCACCTCTCAAATTTTCATTCATGTTACCCTCCATGTCATCATAAAGCATTCCCATAAAGATTTTATAAAGAAGATAAAACAGACATTTTAATTTGTAGCAACCAACTTTGCTTTTTATTTGTGTCTAGTTGTATCTAGTTTGTATTCAGTTGCTCTATAGAGGTATCTGTGATTTTTCTTGGCTTTCTGTAAAATTGTCCCTAGTTGACATATCTTAAAAATGCATCCCCTTAGTACACTTAAAAGTGTGTAACCTCAAATATGGATTACATATATAGACTTAAATTCACTCAAATCTGATACATTTTTTTGCCAACTTTATGTTCTTTTAATTTTTTTTAAATCCTTAAACATCTCTTAAATCCATCCACTTCTCTATGCTCACATACCCCTCCCCACCCCCACAGTTCAAGTCCTCATTGCTGCTTGCCTATTTGCTTGGATTATTGTGATTGCCTCCAGATTGGTCTCATTTATACTAGTCTCTCTCCACTTTAAGCCTGTTTCCATAAAGCTGCCAAAGGGGAAAAAAATCTTTGTAAAGTACTGTCACTTTGCTGCTTAAAAATTTTTAGCAGTTCCTTATTACCTAGAGGGTGAATAGAAATACTTTATCCTAGGATGTAAGGCCTTGTATAGTTTGGCTCTAATCTATCTCTTCAGACTTATTTCAAATTATTTTTCTTTATACACTCAAATTCTAGCCCTCCTAGCCTACTAGTTTACCAAACTTGGCATTTCATCTCCCATTTCATTACCTTTACACAGGCTTCTCCTCATGCTTGGAATATACTTCTTTATCTTCTAGTGTCCTAAGGTTCCTTCAAGGTTCAGCTCCTATGAAAATTCATTCTTTCCATTTCTTAGTATTTTGTTACTCTTCCAATTATTTTCTTGTTGCTTATTTGAGTTAATGTTGCATCTTCCAGTGCAGTATTAGATCTTTCTGTCCAGAGACTTATTTTTGACTGTTTTTTTTTTTTCCCTTCTGCCTATCACAGGGCTGTTTACATAAAAAGTACTCAATCAATGTTAGTTGAATTGAATATAGCACATCCAATACTGAGGTGTTAAAAGCTCAATCACAGTATTTCCATAATCAACAATGATAGAAATGTTACTAAATGCAAGAGAATCTTTCTCATTTCATAACTATTCTAGTTTCTGTTATTAATGCTCCTTAGTATTATCAATCTTATACCAAGCTTCGTTTCCCCCCCGCCATGGTCTTTTTCAATGTTTTGCTAGGTAATGCTGCTTGTAATCTTCTTTCGTCTTCCTTTGAAATATATCACCAAAATTATTTGTATTATAAACCGGCATTGACTCTGGCAACCATGTATCTCTGTTTGGCAAGGAAATCAAACTTCTGGGGTTGTGGGGGCTACCTTTTCATGGTAATTGTTTTACATGTGCTAAACTTTTTAAAGACAGAATCATCATAGGCATTATCTTTTCTTTTATCCATTTCCCATTTTCCAGAGTCACTGACTTGTTTAAATACATCACGTTGGATGGTCATTGAATGAAAACTATTACAATAACTTGGATAAAAATAGTGATGCTAAGTTTAACAAATTTGACAATGACATGAAACTGAGAAGGATAGTTAACATGGTAGATGACAAAATTTAGATTAAAAAAGATCTAGACTGCTTGGAACATTGGGTCTGATTAAATTTAATAGGAATAATTATTTATTATTATACTTGAGAGCAATACAACTAGAAAACATACTCACTATTTCCCAGGATGTACTCTATACACTCTCAGTACCTTTGAGCAACTTTTCCTTTATTCATAGGTTACTTGATTAGTATAAGCATCCATGTGGCCTCCTCAAGCCATACTTGGTAACTTTAGATAATGGATAGGTACTGCTTCAATTGTAACAAGACATTCTCATCATATGAACTGCTACTGCAAAAATCATCATCACAGTTATCATTCCCATTCCCATCATCATTATAAAAATAACATAATATAATTTAATCATAGAAGAGGCAACTAGAAAAGGCAGCATGATATAGGAGAGAGAAGGCCAGTTTTAGAGTCAGGAACACACGAGTTCAAATCCTGCCTCTGATAGACACCAGCTATATAATTATGGGCAAATCACTTAATATGTCTTGACCTAAACAACTCTCTAAGGCTTGTTTATTTGTACTGATGAGGGGAATTTCCATGCTAGGAGAGCCAAATATCGATAAATAAATAAATACTTAAAGATTCATTAAGACTTTGATAATGATATTTCCTTCATTAACACAGACAACAATCCCCCTAAATCTTACTTGACCAGATTCATGGATTTCTGTAGCTCCACTACACATACATATAGGTAAATGTGTATGTGTGTGTGTATATGTATGCATGTGTGTTTGTGCATATATACATATGCATATATACAGACAGATAGATAGAAAGATATTCAGATTGACAATTTTCTGGTAATTAGCCTTTTTGTACCTGAAGTTTACACTTAGGAGGACTAGAGCTTGTCTTTTACTGCAATAGATTTTAATACTCAAGGTCATGTCCAAATCACAAGATTGGAAGAATTAAGGAGAACATAAAATTACATGGCATGATAGATTTATTTTCATTCATAAAGCCCTTTTCCTTTTCAGAATTTTCATCTCTATTAGCTCATTTGACGCTCCAAGCAATGAGTAAACTAGTGTAAATATTAATATTTGCAAATTAGGCAACTGAGGTTCGGATAAGGGACTTGAGATCATGAGATCATAGACTGAATGTCAAAAAGTACCTTAAAGGTCTTTATGATTAAACTAAGTTGAATAAAGTAACTGAGGCTCAGAGAGCTCAGCTCACTTGCCCAACATCTCATTGGTAGAATCAAAGTCAGGATTTGGACCCATTCAGCATTCTTTCCATATTGTACTACACTACTAAAAGGGTTATAGAGAATTAATGACAAAAATAAAGCTAGAACCTAGGTCTCTTAACTCCATCCTTTTTCTGGCATGACCAGTACTAAGAAGTATACACACAATTAGAGAATATTAATACAATTCGGTAAGTAATCTCAATGACCTCAGTCAAGGCATATAAACATGTAGACCATGTCTAAAAAGAAGCAAACCCACATGCAAGAATTGCTTTAACTCTACCTTTATTCTAGCCCTTACTCCCTACATATTTCCCAGAATCCTTCTCCAAAGGTTGTATAAGTAAATGTGACCTGGCATGAAGTGGGCCTTCTACTCTCATCAAACTTGTGATCTCAGACAAGAGCATTCCCCAGCCCCCCACTCCCTAATATGGCTTTGACTGCCTTGCCTCTAGTTCCACCATGACTCACTCAAGGGGCCTGAATCCTGATCATTATGCACAAGGTCACTCCTTAATTAGAACAATACAATCAAACATATGCTCAGAGGATAAATGAGGTACGGAGTAAGCCCGGCTACAGTGAACCCTTTTATTGGGAGGCCCTTAAAAATAATAAGCAGCATGTAAAGTCCAGGGGCCTTTCTAACATATTTCAGTGGAGCAGAATGCCTGCCCTAGTGAATGAATGCCCTGTTAGAGTGAGCAATCATTTGGCAGCATAGGTTCTTTTAATGGACACATCACTTTAAACGAAGCCTTCACCATCTGTTCTGCCCTCTAATTACAGATGCAAAAAGAACATAATTCACAATTGCATCATAAAAAAGTAAGATATAAGTGATTTAAATGCATGTGTATGTTCTTTATTCAATGCAGCATGCAGCTGTTATGTTGTTTTCATGTTTCAAACACAAATCAGGGTGAAAATCGTTCTCATCTGATAGAGTGAATTCACTCCAACAGGGGCATTCACGATTTGGGTGTGAATGAAAGCCATTCTCAAAAAGTACATTTCATAGCACCTCCATATTAATGAGAAGGGGACAATAGACCCTCATCAATTCTGGGGATGTTAAATGCATAGATATGTGTGCTAAAAACCTAATTTTCTGTAGGACATATACTAGGATTGTGTAAACAGACCGCTACTTAAATAAATGTATTTTTGCATTCAGTGAAGCAACACTTGGGTGGACCCATGATCTTTTTTCAATGTGAATAGGTACTCCCTCCACCAGTGCATATCACAGTCTATGCATACTTCACTCTGATTCTTGTTTATGTTCTTCCATAAATCCTCCATTGAAGATCTACTCAGTATACTGGAGGCCTTCCTTTGGTTCTTTTAATATCTCTGGTGCCAAATTCAGCATTCGTTACCTTGAACCACTCTTTATGAAAGTGTATAACCAGACCAGTCAACTCATCTTATTTTCTAGTCATACATGCCCTTGGTAATTTCTTTTATACAATTTCTAGCACACAAGTAACCATTGGCAATGTGTGATAGGCAGCTCGCATACACCATACAAAGCTGTACTGATAAATAATTTGTTGTAGTTAAATATTCCTTCTTCAAAAATAGGCTGACTTCTAAGATTAGCTGAAACATACACCCTAAGTTAGGAAGCAAAAAGCAAATCCCCTTTGTAAATGAATAATGAATATGAGTTTTATTTGGCACTTTGCAGTGCTTTTACTTTACCTTCTAAGATTAAGCAAAGGACTCACTCCTTTAGAAATCTACTTCCATATATATCTTCAGAAAATGTCTCCTTGCATGGACTTAGAATAACTTATTTATTCATTTTAAATAGATTTGATAATATGTAGACTGTAGTCTAGAATCAAAACTTTAGATTTACAGAGACCAAGTCCATTTTGAGGAAGTTCTCAGAATTCTCTCTCTCTCTCTCTCTCTCTCTCTCTCTCTCTCTCTCTCTCTCTCTCTCCCTCTCCCTCTTTCTCTTTGTATATCTGTCTCTTTCCCTCTTATTCCTTCCTATTGCAACATCAGAATTTGACCATCTGTCTCATATCTAAATATCCACAGAGGGTAACAACTCATTATTTTACTTGACAAGGATTCACACCTAAAGTCATGCTTCCTATCCCATCCCAGGGCCTCATTTCCCCAGGGATTTGGTATTGATACCAAGAATTTGGTATTGATGAAAAAAAAAAATCAATCAACGGACTATCTTTTATCAACTACCTCCCTCAAGGACCTGTACAATGCTTCAAACTTACCCTAAGCTGAGTTTACTGAAATGCTTGTCATTTTGGTATTCAATAAGAAACAATAATTTGGAGTTGTTGGTAAGTCAAACAATGCAACTTTCCTTTTCCCCTTCCTGTCCTAAGAACTGTACTTGTCATGGAGGCCTACCTTAAATTGGGGGAAGGAATTTTAAAGAAAAGAAAAAGAAACGAGAGTATTAAGGAATCAAACAACTCACTTTCTTATGACTTCCACCCTTCCAAGGGACCTAGAAAACTTATAATAATGGCTTGAGCTTTAAGCCTTTTCAAAGAAAGTAAAGATTGTGAAGTTTTTTTCTTTCTTTCTTTCTTTCTTTCTTTCTTTCTTTCTTTCTTTCTTTTTTTTTTTTTTTTGCTTTTTTGGAGGTCAATTGGGTTTAAGTGACTTACTCAAGATCACATGGCTAGTAAGTATTAAGTGTCTGAGACAGGATTTAAACTCAGATCCTCCTGACTTCAGGACTGGTGCTGTATTCACTGTGCTACCTAGCCTCCCCAGAATGTGAAGTTTCTTGAGAGGCAAACAATCCTCCCTTTTGGTAGACCCAACCTTATTTTGGGACTCTCAAATTCCACATTTTTAGTACTAAGGGGACAAAATCTAGGTATGCTCTTTTATATTGTATCCTTACTACTCTGCATTTATTCCCACTTGATTCAAGAAATTTCTCCACTGGAAAAAAACCCTCTTTCACTTGGTCCTAGAGTCTTGCTTCAGGAACATCCCCATTGCTTTCTTGCTGACTTCATATGCTGGTGTCTCAGTGACTCAGAGACAGTTAGTGTCTCAATAAAACACTCTATGTGTTTTATTATAGGGGTCATGCAGATGTATAGGCTTTGCCTATGAATCTCTACATAGTTCTTCTCCTCTCTGTCCCTCTCAGCTGTGATCTGTTTTGTCCATATGCTTCTAAAATAATTTCAGAAGCTAAATCCAAGGTGGTAGCCTACTTGTATAAAATGATTGAATAAATAACCATTCTTGTTTTTATATCTCTCCCTTTTATTCTTTTTCCATCTTTTGACATTCATTGAGATGTGGCTCCCTACATCGATGGCCATCCTTTCCAATAGTGGTCACATCTCATGTTTTTCCAGACTCACTGAAACCAATGGGGAAGTCAGAATACTCCTCCATTGCTACTCCACACTGCTAGTTGCAGGCTTTCCACATATCCATCATCACTCGGCAACCTATTTCTCCTTTAAGGATGACTATAAGCAGATTTGACACCCAATCTAAATCTGGATAGCTATTATCAATTGACCCTTACTATTGTCTCCCTTCTTTCACAATGAATTCTATGTCTGGCTCTCCACCATAATTCTTGCCCCTATTATAATAGGAGATTTCAGCATATGCATTGATGCTCTCACAAGTATCTTAACTTTCTAGTACCACAATCTACTAAGATCTTGAGATCCGTTCCTCTATTCTGCCTCAGTTACATACAGAATGCTCATACCCTTAATCTTGCCATTACCATGTTTCAATTTCATATTTAAAAACTTTGAAACTCCTTTATATGTTTATAATTTTCTATGATATTATTTTCCCCATGCTTTATTATTTATAACAATATTCTTTGTCCTCCCCCATAACATCCATTCCCTCTACCTTTCAAGAATTTTTCAGGCTATTACCTTGTACTGAGTAAATTTTTCTCTCTTCACTATTCTTATTTCTTAGTATTCAAGTTCAACTTTTAACTTTCTTATACTTTCAAATCCCTTATCCTATTTCTACTCATACCTTGTCAATTTCCAAGTATGGACTTATCCTACTTATGCCCCTGTATTCCTTCTCATGTGTTGCTTAATGGAGCTAGAGGAAATCATGTAGCCATCCTCACTAGGTTTAATATAACTTTCTGGGGTAGAGAACCTGCAGCCTCAAGACCACATATGGCCTTCTAGGTTCTCAAATGTAGCCCTTTGACTGAACCCAAAATTCACAGAATAAATCCTCTTAATAAAATTATTTGCTCTGTAAAACTTGGACTCAGTCAAAAGCAGCACCCAAGGACCTAGAAGGCTACATGTGGCCTCAAGGTCACAGGTTCCCCACCCCTGAATTTAGGTTATCTAATCTCAGCTGGGCCCTCATGGAAGCAAAGTAACCCTTCTACTTCTCTATTATTGATCCTCTAGTCTAGGCATGACAGGGGATATTCAACAACTTCTCTTGTCTCTTCTAACTTCCAACAATACCCCCTCTTTCACCCTCTCAGTTGGCAATCTTGAACAAGACATTCAGGAAAATTGATGCTATTCACTGTGAATTTCTTCTACTCCAACATCATCTCACATAGCCCTGGCATGATCACTCCCTATGTCCACTTTCAGTACAGTGTCTGAAGAAGAGATGGTCCTTTTCCTTTCTAAGACTAACATCTCTACTTGCACCCTTAATCTCACCCTCTCCTCTTTTCTCCAGCAGACTGCCCCCACTCTCATTCCCATCCTTCCTAATCTTCAATCTCTGCCTATTTTATCCTTCTTTGATGCCTACAGATACACCAAGTCGCCTTTAATTTCAAAAATCCTATTAGATGCTACATCATCCCTCCAAGCTATCATTCTCTAGCTGCCCTCCCCTTATCAGCTAGACCCCTGGAGAAAGGTGTCTTTACTTGGTGCCTCAATTTGACTTCTAACCTCACCACTACAACTAAAACTGCTCCCTCCAATGTTATCAATGATTTCTTAAATGCCAAATGGTCTTTTTCTCAATCTTCATCATTTTTGCCTATCTGCAATTTTTGACACTGTTAACTACCTTCTCCTCCTGAATACTCCCTTCTCTGTTTTGATAACACTATCCTCACTAACTATTGGTATAGACCAACATTTGGCTCTCTTACTTTTTTAATCTATATCATCTCATTTGATAATTATTTCAGCCCCCCACAGGTTCAATTATCTTCTCCATAGAAACAACTCTTGGATAGTGTATCTCCCATGATCCTGTGATCAACAACTATCCATGAAATATTTCCAACTGGATGTCCTATAGGCATCTTTAATTCAATCTATATCAAAACCAACCCATCATTATTTTTCTTAAACACACTCCTCTTCTGAATTTCCTTATTATTATCAAGGACACTATCATACTTCTAGTTATCCAAGTTTGAAACTTTAGTTCCATCTGAGAGTTTCCATCTTGAAGAAAGGCTCAGGGTTGCTGTTTCACTCTCTGGAGTTTTCCACTATGATTGAGCTACCTTCTCCCTCTACCCCTATATGCCCTTTCTGCCATTAGTGAGTTCTTTCCAGAGTCTCTGTATTGAGGAAGATCCTAGACCAGTCATCATTTATTCTCTGGATTTCATTGCTATACCCCTACCTCTCTGCCCACCCTCCATTTTCATTTTTTTATGTATTGAATTCTCTGCTTAGAATGTAAGATCTTTGAGGGGATAGACATTCTATTTATATTTGTATACATCACACTTAGTACAGTATGCTTATCGACTTTATAAGTTGTAACTAATGTAGGCATTATTATTTTTTGCAAATTGATCATTAGAATTAGTCTAAAATGTGCTTTATTAAGTAGCACAGGATAAGAGGTCGTGAATGGGGACAATCTGTAACAATAGAGGAAAAACCTCTATTTTGAGAAGATGGACCCATGGAAGTATCAAAGTATACATTGTTTAAATACACTTTCTATTCTGACAATCTTGTTCATACAGCTTTGTTTTCTTAGCAAGTTTTCATCATCTTCATCACCAAAATAATTATTTATATTTCACTTTACTCTTGCAAAATGTTTCATATGCATTATTTCCTTTGATCTTTACAAAATTCTATTCTATCAATAATGGAAGTACTGCTATACTCATTTTAAATATGAACAAACCAAGGCTAAAAGATATTAAGAGACCTGACAAAGGTCTAAGCTAGTAGATGGTAGAATCAGGATTTAAAAAAAATAAATATTCATTTTTTGTTTTCAACATTCATTTCCACAATATTTTAAGTTACAAATTTTATAATCATCTTCCCCTACCCCCCACCCCAAGACAGCAGGACTACTGAATACCCCTTCCCTCAATCTGCTCTCTCTTATATCCTCCTCCATTCCCCCTCTAACTTTCACGTAGGGCAAGATGAATTCCTATACCCCAGTGACTGTTTATCTGTATATCTTATTTCCCAGTTGCATATAAAAAAAAACCTTTTTAACATTTATTTTTAAAACTTTGGTTTCCAGATTCTTTCCCTTCTTCCCTTCTTACCAACCCCCACTAGGAAGATAACCAATTCAATATAGATTGCACATGCGTAGTTATGCAAAACATTTCCATAATACATATATTGCAAAAGACTAACTGTATTTCCCTCCATCCTATCCTAGCCCCCACTTTTTCTGTTTTCTACTTTGATGATGTCTCTTTTCAAAAGTGTGTGCTTCTAACTGCCCTTTCCCCCAATCTGCCTTCCCTTCTATAATTCCCCTTTTATTCCTTTCCCCCCTACTTTCCTCTAGGGTAAGATACCCAAGTGAGTGCATATGTTATTCCCTCCTTAAGCCAAATTCAATGAGAGTACAGTTGACCCATTCTCTTGGGGCAGGGGCTGGACCATGCTCTTCTATCACCCAGTTCCAACAGAGTTCCTTACTGACCTTTTACTTTCTCTTTGGTGTTTATGGGTTAAGAAGTCGGAAACTGCCATAGCTGCTGATGTCACTCTTCTGAAGTCTGCTCCTGCCAGTCTATGCCACTGGTTGGGGCCATCCTGGGTCTGGGCCTGCATGGCTCACACAATAATATGCTGGCCTTCCAGCTTAGTGCAATAGACCCTTCCTGTTGGCCTACCAGGCTGCCTTCAGCAGGAGATTTGTTTCTCTCTGTCACTTTATGGGTTCTGTAGTTCTAAAACTTGTTTAGAGTCATAGCTTACAGGTATTGGAGGTGGTTGGAGAAGGATCTCAGACCCAGAATTAGGAATTGAACTCAGATCTTTTGATTTACTTAAATTCTACTTTACATTATAGCAATATAAGGGGGAAATACATGGGTAAATTTATTCCAAACTTTATCCAAATAATCAGAAATTCCAAACTGATGTTTAACTATGTTCTAAAATCCTATTTACTGACCTGCCTGTGACTTAAGAGATCATAAACTGCTTTAGCTCTACATGCCCATCTTTGCAATATACTGTCATGAGATTGGTAAAACTGATCTGAGATAGAGTGAAATCATAATTGCTAATCAAATAACCCAAACAGAAAATAAATCTTGAAAAAAATCTAAAACCAAAAAAAAAATTTATCATAAACCATCCAGCTCAATTTTCCTCTCTGTCCCAGAGAATGTGCCTTCCTTCCACATAGAAGGAAAAGAATATGCATTTCCCCAATATCCTGTTCTATCTTGAATTGCTTTCCCAGAGCTGGAACACAGTAGAGGTATAGACTCTAGCTAACCTTGTTCTGCACTGTTCTGGAAACTATTTAGAAGCAAGTGGTTATGGTATGCCATTATGCAACTAGGAGAATGTGGGGAGTGGGGGTCATGGGCCACCCTCATTCTGGCCTCATACTATCCACTCAAATAGGGCCAGGAACCCTGGAGAAAACATGGGTGAAAGTGGTACATGCAGTACTACTCCACTGGAGTAGAGTGATATTTTTTCCTTCTCTGTGCAGACCTATGGAGAACTAACTTCCACAGTTTTCTGTGAAAAAAAATTTTCCAAGTCATAGGTCCAAGAATTGAGCTCACTGTTACTATTTTTCAACTGAAGCTCAAAAGAAAATTAGGCTACATCATATGCTGCCAAAACAACTCACTTGGAAAGGGAAAAAATGTATTAAAGAACTTTTCTTTTTCTATGTACAAACCTCCCCACCTGCTTTGTAATCCAACTAATTCTGTTTCTTGGGTTCACTGGCTATAGTTCACTCAATGGCAAAATGTGGTGGCAAGGTTCTATTGACTCTTATTTTTTCATATTGTACTTATTCTCCCTTATTATTTATCACTTTTTAGAGAGAAACAAGTATCCTGTACCATGAAGAACTCTAAAACATGAAGATGAAATGAAAAGAACTTTTGATAATAAGGGTCAATTTTAAGACACTTGTAATTTTTACTTTATAAGTATTCACAAGCATATCAGTGGGATTGAAATTATGAATAGGAATCATGAATACATGGTTTTCAGGATTAGAAAATCTTGGTGGGTTTTTGTCCAAATGACAGTTCCTTCTCGGGAAAATGCAAATCTTTTGCCCATGGAAGGAACAACTGAGCAAGAGTAGAAAACATTTTTCTCTTTATATTTACTTTTCAGTTAAACAATTATAACTTTATCTCTCTCTCTCTCTCTCTCTCTCTCTCTCTCTCTCTCTCTCTCTCACACACACACACACACACACACACACACACACACAATTAGCCAGCAGAATTGAAATAATGGTTCAAATATTTTAGAGCTGTAAAATACTACAATTTTTTTCTGCCCTTTTCTATAAAAGAGTACCTGGCTATTATGGTTTTATTGCTTAGTTATCCCTCCCACTAAATTAAGTTTTTTTTTTTCATCTTTGTAGGTGCCATGACATTTGGAAAGATTGCTTAAACATAGTCTAGAACTTGACTCAGAAAAGAATAGTTTTTGAGTCAATAGGGGTATAGCTGATATGCCAAAGGAAAGGTGTCTAAAAAGAGTGACTCGCTGCTAGATTAAAAGTCATGGTGCATACCAAGAGCAAACTTTTGTACATAGAGAAGCATAGCACAGGCCATATTTTTGCAGCTATGCTGTATGTAGTAAACGATATGAGCAACAATACCCAAGGGACCACAGTATAGTAGAAAAGGTACAGGATTAATTCAGGAGAGAAGATCTAGTATCTAGCTCCAGTCTTGCCATTTATTAAATTTGGGAGGATTAAAATTGCTCTGTTTCTTATTTCCTGACATCTGTGGAGTGATGACTTTTGATCTGGAAGCAAAATAGAATCTGAGAGTAAGAAGAGACCGTCAAGTACATGTGCGTGTGAGTACATATAGTAAAACCCTTGTTCTGAAGAATGAATCTACAAGATCTCTGCTAAATGGATATCTGACCTCTCTTTAAAGCATGAGTTCTTTATCTTTTTTTGTGTTTGTCATGGACCCTTTCTTCATATGATGGACCCTTATTTAAATAATGTTTGGAATGCATAAAATGTGCAGGCTTACAAAGGATACCAATTATATTAAAATATACTTATCAATTTGTTTTTAAAAGGTCACATATCTCAAGTTAAGAATACCTGCCTTAAATAGTGTTGGTGTTAGGAGACACTATCATAAGAGTCTATTTTTAGAACATATCTACTTCTATTCAACCCTATAAGTCATTTAAAATTATGCTTTACAATAATTATTTTTAAAAATCTGGTACTGGCTAAAAAAGAGTGGTGGATCAGTGGACTAGATTAGGTACACAAAGATTGAAGTAAATGTTGTGCCGTAATAAGGTGATGTTTGATAAATCAAAAGATCCAAGCTTTTAGAACAAAAACTCATTATCTGATAAAAATTGTTGGGAAAACTGGAAAACAGTATGGCAGAAACTAAGTATAGGCCAACATCTCATACCATATACCAAGATAAGGTCAAAATGGGGTACATAATTTACACATAAAGGCTGATACCAGAGAGCATAGAATAGTTTACTGATCAGATCTATGGAAAAGAGAATAATTTTAGATGCAACAAGACATAAAGAGCATTACAAAATGTAAAACTGATAATTTTGACTATATAGAATTAAAAATTTTTTGCACAAACAAAATGAATGCAACCAAAATTAGAAGGAAAGGAGAAAAGGGAAATTTTTTTTACAGCAAATATCTCTGACAAAGGGTTCATTTCTCAAATATATAGAGAAGAGAGTCAAATTTATAAGAATACAAGTCATTCCTCAATTGATAAATGATCAAAAGGGAATAAAAAGACAGCTTTCAAAGAAATCAAAGCTATTTGTGGATATGTAAAAATGTTCTAAGTCACTATTGATTAGAGAAAGGCAAACTAAAACAACACTTAGGTATCACCTCACACCTACTTATTGGCTAATATGAGAAAAAAGGAAAATGATAAATGTTGGAGGGGATGTAGGAAAACTGGAACATTGATGTACTGTTGGTAGAGTTGTGAACTGATCCAAACATTCTGGAGAACAATTTGCAAATATGCCCAAAAGGCTAGAAAACTATGCTTAACCTCTGGTACAACAATAACACTGCTGGTTCTATATTCCAAGAAATAAGAGAAAATGAAAAGGATCTGTTTGTATGGAAATATTTATAGCAGCTCTTTTGCAGTAGCTAAAATTTGGAAATTGAGAGATGTCCATCAATGAATAGGGAATGACTGAACACGTTGTGGTATATGATTGTGATGGAATATTATTATGCTATAAGAAATGACAAGCTGGATCATTTCAGAAAAACCTGGAAAGACTTACATGAACTAACACACAGCAAAGTAAGCAGAACTAGGAGAACAATATACATAGTAATAGCAATATTATAAGATGAAAAACTGTGAATGACTTAGCTTTTCTCAGCTATACAATGATCCACCAAAGGACTCATGAAAAATACTCTCCACCTCCAGATGGATGTTGTCTTGATGTTGTCTGAATATTTACTGAAGCATATTATTCCTCCCTTCCTTTCTCTTTTTCTCCCTTCTTTCCTTCCTGCCTTCCTTCCTTCCTTCCTTCCTCCCTTCCTTCCTCCCTTTCTTCCTTCCTTTCTTCTTAACTTCCTCTTTCCTCCTAGAGGAAAGTCCCCTTACCAGTTTAGATCCGTACCTTCTCTCTAAATTTTTGTTTTAGGAAATTACCCTGACCTCAAAGCACTGAAGGGTTAAGTTATTTGCCTGGAATTTCATATGCAGTATTTGTCAAAAAGATAGGAGTCAAAACCATGTCTTTCTTAACAGCAAGTCCAGTGGTCTATCTGTAGTACATTTTACTACATCCATTGTACAATGCCTATGTTTTTGTTAGATAGGCACTATAGGTATTTGACAGAGGAAATCAAGCCTCAAGGGTAATTTATCGCAGGGTCACATACCTAATAAGTCTCAGAAGCAGGATTCAAACCCAAGTCTTCTTGACATCACAGTCAGTAGTCATGCATTACTGGATCCATTACATAATGTTATTGAATTGTCATTCAGAAATAGTGTAGAATGACTATAATGATAAATCTGAGATGGCTTTAGAGAAATATATAATGCCATCTTTAAGGAATATCGCGAATATATCTTTGGCCTTTAAGGGTCTTCATTATAGAGAGTAGCTACCATCATTTTTCCTAGCCCTCTTCTCACCTGACTCCCATCCTTCCCACTAAAGTACCTTATTACCACTGTCAGAGAATACTGGCATAGATGGAGATTGTAGCACTGCTTACTATAGTCCTTTTACAATCAGTATAAACGTAACAGAAAGAATGAAAATGAGTGGGTGGCAACATCACAAAAAACATTACTAGTCCTTCAGGACTTGAATTAAGCTCATAATATTATATATTCTATTGTGCAAGTCACATGTACTGAAATACTGATTTTCACCTAGGTGAAGGTCTTAAATAATTTAAATTGTTCTGAAATGTCAATGGCTAAGAAATTTTAGAAAGAAAGGCAAACATTATTTCAACTATTTACATTTAAAAAGGTATCTAACTCAGGCAAAGTAGTATAGTCACTATGAAGATATAGTCACAGAATGGGGAACCTGTTTGAAAAGGTCTTAATAATATATTTTAAGAATCATGTGGTCCTATTTTTCTAAAACATTTTAGTAAAATCACAATGATAATTCAATTCCAATTCTGGAACATGGTGGTAAAACTGAAGCTCCAAGTAAGGGGGTAGGGGGAAAGACTAGTCATGTATAATAAAACAGATTCATATAAGTAATTTAAAAAAATTCACTGATGTGCCATGTTTTTACACTACATTTGCAGATTATTCCTGTTCTATGAGAAGTCTCTTGTAGCAAAGTGAAGCATTGAGCAAAACAAACAAAAATACAGTGACTTGATTTGAAACTGACAACACTGAACATTTGTACCATTATGCCTACCTCTCTATTAAAAAAAAAATAGAAATTTATTTTCTTTCTCTCTCTCACCATACCTTGGGAGGAAAAAAAGTAAAAGTAAAAGATTCCTTGTAACACGTATGTATAGTCAAGTAGAACAAATTCTCCATTGGCTGTATGCAAATATGTGAATATCTCATTCTGTACACTAAATCTACCACCTTTCTGTCGGGAGGCAGACAACAAGTTTTATCATCATTCCTCTGGAATTTGTTACTGTATTGTTCATAGTTCCTACAGCTCTATATAATGTTGTTGCTTTTGCTTTTATATGTAAGATATTCTGTAACATGTAAAGCACTGTATAAATGTTAGCTATTATTGCAAAAATTGTAGTCCTGGTTCTGCTAATTTCATTCTTCATCAATTCATAAGAAATCGTTATAAAATGTTCAGTTTAATAGCATAACATAAACTCTTCTGGTTCTGTTTATTTCACTCTTTATCAGTTCATATAATTCTTTCCATGTTTCCTTGAAGCCCTCTGCTTCTTTTTTTCCTGTAGTACAATAATATTCAATTACATTTATATACAACTTATTTAGCCATTTCTCAATTGATAGAAAACCCTTTAATTTCCAAAGGTCTTTTTGTTTTATTTTGTTTTGCTATTTTGCAACAATAAAATAGGTGCTATAAACATTTTTGTACATAAAGGACCTTTTTCAATTTCTTTTATCTCTTTGGGTATAGATCTACTGGTGGTATAGCCAAGTCAAAGGACATGTATTCTTTAGTAACATTTTGTGTATAATCCCAAATTGCTTTCTATCATGGTTATATCCATTTCCCAAAATCCCTCCAATACTTATATTTTTCCCTTTTTTGTCATCTTCATCATTCTTATTGGTGTGAGGCAGAATCTCATATTTGCTTTCACTTATACTTCTCTAATGAGAAATGATTTGGAATATTTTTGACCACATATAGCCTGGATTTCACAGTATCTGTATATATTTCAAGTATTTGTCATTTGGGGAATGGATCTCTTTCCTACAAACTCAAATAAGTTCCCTATATATCTTGAAAATGAGACTTTTATAAAAAAAAAAAAACAAACTTCTTGCAAATATTTTTCCCTAGCTGTTTTCCTTCTACTCTTAGCTTTATTGGATTTATTTGTTAAACAAACAAAACAAAACAAAAACTTTTAAAATTTTGCTTAATCAAAATTATTCATTTTATTCTCTCTGCTCCTCTCTGTTCTTTCTTTGATTATGAACTATTCTTTTATCCATAGAAATCAAAAGTAATTTTCCAATATTTCTATAATTTGTTTATGATGTGACCTTTTACATCTAAGTCACATATCCGTTATGAACAAATCTTTATATGGATTATAAAGTCTTTGTCTAAATCCAATTTCTTCCATACTGCTGTCCAATTTTCCCAGATGTTTTTGTCAAATAGTATGTCTTTGTCCCAACAGTTAGGGTCTTTGTGTTTATTGAATACTAGAACACTAGATAAAATTGCTTCTGTATTGTGTGTAGCTAATCTGTTCCATCAATTGGTGTCTTTAATTTTTAACCAGTAGGAAAGCGAAGGAGGAAAGGAATAAACATATTGTTGTTCAATTGTTTTTAAGTTGTGTCCAACTCTTTATGGTCCCTTTTGGGGTTTTCTTGGCAAAGATACTGGAATGGTTTGCAATTCCTTTCTCCAGCTCATTTTACAGATGAGGAAACTGAGGCAAAGTTAAGTGACTTGCTTTGGGTCACACAGCTGATAAGTGTCTGAGACCAGATTTGAACTCAAGAACATGAGTCTTCCTGATTCCTGGCTCATCATTCTATCCACTGTGCTATGTCACTACCCTTAAAAATTAATATTTATATACCACTTATTTTGTGCCTGACATTATGCTAAGTGACTTATAAATATTATCTCGTTTTGAGACTCAGGAAAACCTTTCAAGGTGGTGTTGTTATAATTTCCATTATATAGTTAAAGAAACTGAGGCAAATAGGTTATACAGTTAGTAAATGTCTGAGATCACATTTCAAGTCAAGTCTCCGAGATCTTGCTGACCCTAGGCTCAGCTATCCACCCTGCCACCTACTGCCTCTAATAAAATTGTTTTGAGAAAGACTGCTTTGTATTATAGTTTAAGATCTAACAATACTAGGCCTTTTGTTCCAACTTCTTTTTATCATTTCCTTAGGGAACTTTGACCTTTTTGTTTCCATGTGAATTTCAATATAATTTTATAGGTTTTATAAAGTAATTTTGGTAGTTGATTGGCATGACATTGAATAAATAAATTAATTTTGGTAGCATTGCATTTTTATTACAGTGACTCATTCTACAATTAGCAATTAATATTTTCCCCAATTATTTAGGTCAGGCTTTGTTCCTGTAAACAGTGGTTTCTGATTGCATTTACGTAGTTCTTGTGTGGATCTTAGTAGGTAAACTCCCCAAAATTTTATGTTATATAATTCTTTTAAATGGAACTTATATTTTAATTTCTCCCTACTAGGTTTTACTAGTAATATATAAACATGCTGACTTGACATCTACAAGTTTGCTGATTACTAATTACTTTAGTTGATTGTAGTTGACTCAGAGTATTTTTAGTATCATCTCATCAGTGGTAACTCATTTCTTCTTTACCTATACTTATTCCCTCAATTTCTTTTTCTTGTCTTATTGCTATAGCAAGCATTTCTAGTACTACTCAAGTGGTGACAATCTTTGTTTGACCCTTATGATATTGGAAAGTATTCTAGTTTAATTCTGTTACATGTGATTGTAGATTTTGGTTCTAGATACATACATTTATCATTTTAAGGAAAGGAATGTTTGTTCCTTTAATTAATTATTTTACTAGATACCTTTGATAAGTCTGTAATCTCATAGATGGGGATACCCTCTCCTCAAACTGGATCCTATTCACTATTTTTTTTTTCAATTTTATCCCATGACTCCATCACAGTTAGTGGAATCTTGTATTCAGAACCTTTCTCAGGTTTTAATATTTAGGCTTTCCTTGGGATTTACATAGGATATCCTGCCCATTTTTGTCATATTTTTGTATCCTTTCTGCTTCATTCCTAATGCAGTCCCTTCTTTTTGCTGGATCGTTGATTACCCATGTCGACCATTATGTGCTTTTCAAAAAAAGTTCATTTCTTCCACCCTTTAGGTAGTGATCCAGCAGTGATAAACTCATGGTAGGCAGTCCTTAATGGCTTTATGCATTGGGCTGAACAGGCAAGAGAAAGAACCTCCTCCCATCTTGCAGAAAAAAAAAAGTAAAGAAGCCACCCTTTACCTCTGTTCTTTCCTTTTTACCATGTAGTAGTCAAAACAAGGTTTAGGTTAAAAAAATGGTTATTGTAATTCCCCAAAATGGATCATCTCTGGGAGCCCTCTAAATGAGGATTTTAAGCTAATAAGGATATATTAAAATATAAAATTCAATATAAAACATTGCTAAACTACCTATTTTAAGACCCTTACTTTATAATTTACAATTATTAAGAAAAAATGATTACAAAGAAGAGTCATAAGTAGGGTCTAACCTCAAATGCTTCTCAGTCAAATAAATATATACAAATCTTGCTAGCAGGAATGTGCTATCTATCATATGTGGCAATCATACATGAATTGTATCCAATTGCTGAATTCTCCAAATAAATTAGCCTAATTAACTTCAAGCAGTGTTTTGATATGTGAGGAAAAAAATAGAAGAAAAATCACTGAAAACAGTAATAAACTAGTAAAACTTATGCAAATTTATGATTCAGTTAGGTTCAATTTCTGATGTGCCAATAGGATGTTGTTCCTTAATTCTGGAATCCTGTTTTCCAATACTGACTTTTCTTCTGAATGCATAAAATTGGGCTGGGAAAATATGAGCTTCTGTATTTTCAGTTAATTTCTTTAGAAGTGACTTTTGATAGTGGTTGGTAGTCAGTATGTTACCATTTCTGGGTCCAGAAAAGAGAGGCCTGTTTAGATGATGGTGCTGATATCTGGGGAAGGGCCTGCAAATGAGACAGATCCTAAGAAAGCATTTTGCAGTCAAGTTAATTTAACTTGGCTATAACCCAACAAACACAAATAGATTTAGCTTTAGATAATCCTCCATTTTTCTTTTCCTAATAGTGGAGAAAAAAATTCAATTGATACATTCTCTGTCAAGTAAAAAGCACTGAAAATGCTTTAAAATATTTATTTTGAAAAGCTGTTAATAAAGTTGTAATTAGATATCTATATCCTTCCTTTCTGATGATTAAAAATATAGTTTAAGGTGCATTTTTTTAACTTTTAAATTATATCATTATACATTTTAATTTGCTTGGCATCATATGTCCTTTTGCTTCTTGTAACTACCATTTCCAATGTTCTTTGAAGAATGAAAGCAACCACTGTGACCAAAGTAAATGCATAAAAATCATACCACTTTTTTCACAGAGAAGAATAACAGATTCTTCAGTCCCTTGCCTCTTTTCCACCACCACCCTCCATAAACAAATACTACTGACTCTCTCTCTGTCTCTCTCTCTCTCTCCCCAACCCAAACATACATATACCACTTCAATACATACATATACCTCTTCAATCTATCTTGATATCCTGAACAGATTACACCCTTCCCCCATGGAGAAAGGAAAGGGGGTTCTATCTACCAGTAAAATAATGTATGGCCTGGGAGGAAATGATCTCTTTTGGGGAAAACCAAAATTGTGTGACTGCACTAAAGTCAACACTATTTATCTTCACCTCTTGTCCTAAGGACTGACAATGGGACACAACTGTTAGACCCAACCCCCGTGCGCAGCTGCAATAGAGGGAAAGCAGTGGCTGGTACTTTCAAGTGTCAGACCTTTTGTACCCAACTACTAGTTTATGAGGCTTATGTCAAGCATCTCACTCAATGAAGTCTTTGTCCGAGGTGTATAGGGCAGGACAGTGGAAAAACTGCCCTGTCTTATATCCCAGGCTCATCCATCTTCAGCTGGCCCTGTTTCTCAACTTTTTCCTCTCTTGCACAGAGGGAGAGAGGATCCCTCCCGGGTTAATGTACTGGAAAATTGCTCTGCATGTTTATGAGGAGGTCCTTTCCAAATGAAAGAGAAAAGGAAAGAAAAAAATGACTGGGAAGAAGAGTCATTTTCCCACTGAACTTCATTGGCCTCAGACTTGTGGGTTCTGACCCTGATTAAGAAAACTTCAATGACCTGCTAGGAGGTTTATTGTGAAGTTTGGCAGAACGTACTTCCGAATGAAATTTTTTATTATTTATAATTACAAAGGTAGTTGTGAACAGCTCACATCATCCTCCCCACACACACAACTCTCTCAAATACATACACGTGCACGCACACACACACACACAAGCTCCTATCGTGAATGAGATAGGCTCTATCTCCTCATGCCATGTTTGCTTCAAAACAATCTACTTTCTTCCCAAAGCAAAGAGCCCTAGCCATTTATTCCCCCTGGACAATTCTCTCCAAGTATCAAACATGTCTTTTTCATAGAGTTAAATTGAAGTATGGGTTGTGTGAACTTTGCTGTTGTTGATACGGAACATAAAGAGGGTTACATGACGTGATTGCACATGCTTCCTTATTTTTAGTTTGTTTATGGTTAAAAATAACTAACACTACCCCTCAAAAGTTTCCACTGTGGGAGCTTTTATCCTGAAACAAAACTTAATGTGGCCTCTGAGGACAGGGTCAGGAACCAGGGCATCAACTATGCACACAAGTGAGACGCCTAACGTGTCATGGACTGCCTTTGTCAACATACTAAGAAGTGACAGTTTTCCTTTATCAGTTCTGCACATGACATCACTGCAAGAATCTTGGGAAATGGGGGAGGAGGAGCTGACTTTTTGTAATGGCTGTAACATATGAACTGTACCAGACAACAATCATATAGCAAATGTCATTTCACGAAGTAAATGGAAGACACTTCGCAGTTGAATTCATATGCTGAACTCACCACAACACCCAGAAACTGCTTAATATTTTCTTTGATGATTTTAGTTTGACTACAACCAGCTTTGGGTTGTAGATTCAGGTAAAGCTTGAGCTTTACAGTGTTTAGTAGAAAGGAGAACATGAGATTTGTTTGAAGTAATCTTGTAATTGTGTGTTCTAAAAATGATTAAACCAGAAAGACCAAAGGAATGTTGGAATCAATACTATCCCTGACTTAAACTCTGAATTACATTCTTATTCTGAGTCTTATTTACCAACCTGGGAACTGTGTATCAATTAACATGATTATTTCCTTGTATCTGAATAACCAAAAACCTCTCTATCATCACTACTATAGAAGTTTCTGTGAGATCTTTTTATTCTATCATGTGACAAATCAGATGTCAATTTTTGCTTAATCTTTATATACTATGCTCTCTGTAGGGTTTGCCCTATGCCAATTCTGTTCTAACTTCTGCTCTGTGGTTTCAGATGCTGACATGATGATAACTATGTGGTTGAGCTAAATATTTAGTGGGATTATAAAAAGAAATGGGGTGAAGCAGACAAATCAGGCCCCAGAGAGGGGAGCCCTTAAGTCAAACACAAATGTTACTGGGAACACCTAATCTCTTGGTTTGTTCCCCTTTTGTGGAGGGAGGTCAGAAAAACGTTTGGTGCCTATGTTTAGTCCCTAAAGACTTTTAACAAACAGATGTTACTGTAACATGCTCAGGGAATCAAGCATAAATATGGCCCCTGACCTAAGTTGTCAGCTGATCCACTGAGTCTCTCAGAAATGTACTCTTAACTTTTATAAATTCCCACTTTTTCCCACCGTCCCCCTCCATTCTTTCAGGCGCCTTTCCCTTGTGTTTTCAAGTCCTGTAGCTGAGGCAGTCGTGCTTGCACAGTTGCTCTCCGTCTGACCTTTCTCTTTAAAAAGGTCAAAGGCCTGAGACCCAAGGCAGGCCTCTTTTCTTGCTAAAGGCCAGCTGATGAATCATTCCCAACTTGAAGGGAATGGAGGAGTGGGGAGGGCTCTGAAAGCTTTTTGAGAGACAAACAACTGTGGCCAATACATCAGCATTTACACTATTCTGACACTTTCAAAACTCACTTTCCTCTCTGGGAACAACAAAACCAAAGAGTCAGAGGAGGAGTTTGGAGGTCCTACTGACCAGGCCATGATAAAAAAAAAAAAGCACCAGGCCCTGATACTAATTATCATCAGGGTTATATAATGTGTGAGTTTTCCTAAAAAGCCAGTGGAAAATCAGGGTGCTTTTCAAGTTCACACACACATATGCATGTACACATACATACATCCTTTCCTACAGTCCAGTCAGATGGGCTGAAATGATTTTGCTCCAAATAACCAAGGCAAAAAAAAAGTAAAGAGATGGAGAGAGACAAATAGTCTTTCTTATTGCATTTTAAGCTGTAGAAAAGTTTGATCAAATCAAATAATCAGACCAAATAAGAAAATTTCCTCTGTTTTTGACAAGACAAATTTATAAAAGTTTTTGTTTTTTTATACTCTCTGGGTAGGGCTGTGAGAAGAACAACTACTATGTTAGCTTACTGAGCAATTTGGTAGTCATTTGAATTGATTTTTCCCCTTCCTTTCACCCAGTAGTTTTTGTAGAATATATAGAATATCTCTGAACTATTCTATATATACTACAAAAGTAAATATATAAATGAATATTTATATGTACATACAAATAGAGGTGTGCATTCATATTTATATGTATTTATCATACATATACATTATATTTTATTTTTCAATGCTCCTTCTTTCCAGTAGTTTTTGTATTGTATGTGTGTATATGTGTGTTCTATGTGTATATGTATATATTTACATGTGTGAATATATCAAATGCATGTATAGGTATATATTTCTAGAAACACATCTATACTTATACATATATGTGGCAAGATATATTTATATGCATGTATTATGTGCTTATCTGTCATGTTCATAAATACAAGATATAACTTAAATTGATAGAGAGTATAGATTTTTATTTAGGAGGATCAAAGTTTTGGGGATCCCAAAGGACAAGTATATGGTGGCTAGATTTCTGTTCTAGGGACAGGTTTCCTGCTTCTCTATTACATTTTCCAAGAGTAGTCACTCAAACAAAACAATCTCAGGAGAGACTAGAGATGAGCTTTCATATCCTACACAGTGTTTATTTGTTTTTGGCTTCTTTGGCCTTTATCAAAGCTTACAAAGAATTGGCCTCAGATTTCAGTTTATGTTAACTTCAAACTCTTCATTTTGATTATTTTCATTATAGCCGGAAACATTAATCATATTAGAGTCTTCCCTACAGAAAGAAGATTGCTTCTAATTCATTGTACTTAAAAATTATTTAGAAAATAATAGTTACTTTGGGGGCTATGTCTTAAATATCAAATATCCCTCTCCCTGACCTAAATCTTAACATTTAAAAACTAAATCTGAAGGAATAATAAGGGAGATGATTATTTTTGAGAATCGCTTCCCTCAGATTTATCCTAGATTTTGCCATTCCAAAGCCAGTTAGGGAATAAAGACAGGATCTGCCATTTCTTTTTCTAATAGAGAAGATCATATTTGAGAAAAGTTTTTCTACCAATATAGGTTGGCACATTTTGTGCAACATATAGTCTTTAAAAGTTATCTGGACAAGATGATGGAGTAGAGGAAGTCCTCAGCTGAGCTCTCCCAACATTCCCCTCCAAACAACTAAAGGAAAGCCTTAAGTCAAACTCTGGAATGTCAGAACTAAGAAAAGGTCAGAGTAAGACATTCTTCCAGTCTAAGATAATTTAGGAGGTCAGAAACAAGATCTGTCATGTCAGGGTGGAGGCTAACCTGAAGTTCATGCAAATAATACACCATTGGTAGGACTAGGTTCTGGCAACAGAAGCAGCAACAATTTGAGGAGCTCTCAAGCCAGAGATGGTAAAGGTACATAGCAACTAGTCATAAAGAGATTACAGGGGACCTCTGAGCTAGCACTGGATGCTGGACCCAAATGCTGTTTGGCAAATCCATTGCCTATACTCACTTCTGGGTCGTAGTTCAAGGGCAGAAAGGAACACTTTTGGTCAAGAGGGAGCAGGAGCCTTAAGGATCAGTACCACTTTGGGTCAAAAGGTTTTGGGGATCCTCAAGAACAGTATCACTTCTGGTTCCAAGGGACCAGTAAGAGTAGTATCAATTCTGGTCTAAAATGATCAGCGACCTTGAGGAACAGTATTGTTTCTGGTTCCAAGGGAGTAGGAGTAGAAGCCCAAAGGGACAGTGTTGATTCAAATCCCAAAGAACCAAGGGTGCTTCCAGAATAAGGACTTGTGTTCATACAAGGAGAGTAGTGACCACAAGTCTCCCCAGATCACAATTTGGAAGCACTAAAAGCTTCCAAGTCCCCAGTACCTAGCTCTGAAAATAGTTATGTGAAAAAACTTGAAATAGTACCCTCCCCTCTCTCCCCTCATCCCCCCCCCCCCCAAATACATACTGGTAACAGAGTCTAGTTTTAACACAAAGCTTAAAAAAAAAAGGGATGAAATTATGAGGTGAGAGAGGAAAGTGGCAAGAGGAGATGGGGAGAGACATGGTAGGGTAAACTATCTCATGTAGGGGAAGTGGGTGCAAAGGAGGGGGAGAATAAGGAAGGCTAAAATGGCAAAACCACATTCACATTGAATTTGGTTCAGGGAGAAAATGACATACATACTAAATGGGATATCTCAACCTACAGCAGGATAGGGGGAAGGGGGATGAGAGGAGGGATGATGGATGGGAGGGCATCCTTGGGGGGAGGGGAGGTTGGAAGTACCCACTATAGAAGAGGGACAGGATTATGTAGGGAATGGACCAGGTGGGGGGTGGGATGAGTGGGAGGGAATTATAAGCAGCCTTGTACAGTATATCTACTATGATAATGTCTTGCATAGCTAGACATGTACAACATATACTGAATTACTTATCTCCCAAGAAGGAATGGGTGACAAGGGAGGAAGGAAATGGATCTGAAATTCGAGGTCGTAACATTAAATGTTTCAAATATATATATAAATACTATTATTAATACTCTTTTGCCTATAATTGGGAGATAAGATGTGCAGGCATTGGGACACAAAGATTCATCTTCCTCTAATGGAAAAGTCTATGGGGGTATGGGAGAAGGTATGGTAGAGAGCAGATTGGAGGAAGCGATATCCTGTGGGACTGCTATTCTGGGAGGTTGGGTAGGGGAATAATGGGGGGAAAATGATTGTAACTCAAAATCTGGTGGAAATGAATGATGTAAAACAGAAGCTAATATAGTATTTGTTTAAAAAAAAAAATTAAAAAAAAATAAAACTAAAAAAAAAAAAACCACAAAATATGGTAGAAAAATGAAATAGAAAAAGCTACTATTGTGACAGGGAAGATGAAGACACAAACTCAGAAGGCAATGAGATTAAAACATATATAAGCAAAACCTCAAAGAAAAAAATAAATGTGATTTGAACACAAGCCCAACAAGAATTCCTGAAAGAACAAAAAATATTTATTTTCAAAATCAAATAAGAGTAGTAGAGGAAAAATGAAGTAAAGAAATGAGAACTAAGGAAGAAAATTATGAAAAAAACTAGTAACAGTTTAGTAAAAGAGGCACAAAAAAAAAATACTAAAGAAAATAATACCTTAAAAACAGAATTGCCAAATGGAAAAAGAGGTATAAAAGTTCACTGATGAAGATAACTCCTTTAAAAAAAATTAAATGATGGGAAAAAAACTCATGGAAGAAAATAATTCCTTAAAAATTAGAATTGGGCAAGTGGAAGCTAATGATTTCATAAGATAAGAAACAGATTCAAGAGTAGAGGGCTTGTGATATGATATTTTGTAGGACAAAGGACCTGGGATTGAAGAGGTACAGGGTCCAGGAGTGCTGGAGATCCCAAAATATCAACATGCCTGGTCCTGCCAAATGAATTCAGGTCAAGATTTCTCCCAGCCAAAAAAAGGAAAGTTTATTAAAAGTTTGCCATATTGGGTAGACTCTTTTGTAAAGCTTGTATTGGAAAATGTATGGCACTCTCACACACAGAGGCAAGATGGGGTCTTACATACAGAAAGATTGTGGGAGGAATCTAGGGGTGGTCTAGGGGAGGAGTTTGGGGAGGGTCTTCAGGAAAAGTCAATTAGGTCAGACTCCAGTAATGCCAGTAATGAGTGATTAAGGGTGGGAAGTTGCTGGAAGCTACATGGAGACTACAGACAATGGAGGGCTAGGCTAGTTCAAGGGTGGAACAAATTTGGATATAGATATTTTGGGAGGACCAAGGGTGGGAAGTTGCTGGACAAAGGAAGAAGGGCCAGGCTAGTAACAGAGATTTGGGCCTAAAGATAATGAAAGGCTTATGGCCTCAGGCAAATGCCTCATCTAATGGGAAGATTCAATCAGAGCTCAAGGGGGTTCCCAGAACCTGTACCTCATCTGGACTACAACCAAAAACAACCTACCCAGCAAAACTAAGTGTAACACTTTGAGGGAAAAAATGGGTATTTAATAAAAGAGGATTTCAAAATATTCCTGATGAAAACACCAGAGTTTAAAAGAAAATTTGACTTTCAAATACAAGATTCAAGAGAAGCATAGAAAGGCAATACTTAGGGGAAAGTTTATATCAATAAACATGTACATCAATAAAAGGGAAAGAAAGCAGACCAATGAATTGAGCATGCAACTAAAAAAAAAACTATAAAATGAACAAATTAAAAATCTGTGACTAACACTAAAAGGGAAATCCTGAAAATAAAAGGAAAGATTAATAAAATTAAATGTTAAAAAACACTGTTGAACTACGAAATAAAACTAGAGGCTGGTTTTATGGGGGGGAGGAGGAGCCAATGGAATAGAAAAATCATTGATTAATTTGTTTTAAAAAAAGAAAGAAAACCAAATTATCAGTATCAGAAATGAAAAGGGTGAATTAACCACCAATAAAGATAAAATTAAAGTAATTATTAGGCATGATTTTGCCCAGTCAATATAGCAATAGAGATGAAATGGATGAATATTTATAGAAATATAAACTGCCCAGAAGAGGAAATAGAGTACTTAAATAATCCTATATTAGAAAAAGAAATTGGGCAATGAATGAACATCAGTGAACTCCTTAAAAAACCACTCAGGATCAGATGGATTTACAAGTGAATTCTACCAAAGATTTAAGGAACAATTAATCCCACTACTATATTAAACTATTTGAAAAAATAGGTAAAGAAGTCCTACCAAATTCCTTTTATAACATAACTATGATTTTGATACCTAAACTAGGAAGAGCGGGAAAAAAACAGAAAAAAGAAAACTATAGACCAATTTCCTTAATGAATAGTGACACAAAAATTCTAAATAAAATGTTAACAAGGAGATCATAGCAATATATCACAAAGCTCATACACTATGAACAGGTGGGATTCATCCGGAAGAATACATGGTCAAGAATATCAAGGGAAACAATGAAAAAAAATGTGGAGGAAGGTGGCCAAATAGTACCAGATCTCAAGCTATATTATAAAGTAGTAATCTGGTACTGGCTATGAAATAGAATGGTGTATCAATGGAATGGTTTAGTTTATACAATACACAGTATTTTATGACAATAACAATCTAGTGCTTGATAGACCCAAAGATCCAAACTTTCAGGACAAGAATTCACTATTTGACCAAAATTTCTGGGGAAAATGGAAAGCAGTTTTGCAGAAAATAGGTGAAGATGATACCCACTAAGAGGGTTAGGGTTGCTCTGGCAAGCCCAAAATACCAACATGCCGGGTCCTGCTGAATGAATTCGACTCAAGTCTTCTCTCAGCCAAAGAAAAATAAAGTTTATTAAAAGTTTGCTTGTATTGGACACAGAGTGAGTCTGTGCTAGGTCATTCTATGGCACTCTCACTATTCTATGGCTCTCTCACTATTCTATGGCTCTCTCACTATTTTATGGCTCTATCCCAAACATGAAGACAGGATGGGGTCTTATATACAGAAGGTTGTGGTAGGAATCCAGGGGTGGTCTAGGGGAAGAGTTTGGGGAAGGTCTTCAAGAGGAGTTAATGAGTTCAATGAGTGGGAAGCCACCTGGAGACTACAGACAATGGTGAGCTAGGCCAGTTCAAGGGTGGATAGATATCTTGATAGGCTCAAGGGTAGGGAAGTAGATGAATAATGGAGGGCTAGGGTAGTAACTAGGCTAGAGTTAATAGTTCTCAGTACCTAGGCTAGAGGTCAGGGCCCAGCCACAATGTAAGGCATATTGCCTCATGCAAATGCCTCATCAAAAGGGATGATTTAATCAAGATTCCAAGGGAGGTTCCCAGAGCCTTTATCTCAAGGACTCAAGGAGAGGCACAAAAAAATTTAATGTTGACAAAATTAGAAGGAAAACATAAATTGTGAAAAATATTTTATAGCAAACTTCTCTCATAAAGGTCTCATTTCTCAAATATATAGGAAATTGAGTCACATTTACAAAAATAAAAACTATTTCTCAGTTGAGAAGTGGTCAAAAGATATGAACAGGCAGTTTTCAGAAGAAGTCAAATTTATATGGGATCTTTAGGTGGCACAGTGAATATAGCACCAGCCATGGAGTCAAGAGGACCTGAGTTCAAATATTGCCTCAGACTCTTAACACTTAACTAGCCATGTGACCTTGGACAAGTCACTTAACCCTAATTGCTCTAATTTCCCCCTCCAAAAAAGCTATATATATAAAAGCTATGAATAGCAACATGAAATATAACTATTGATTAGAGAAATGCAAATTAAAAGAGCTCTGAGGTACCAGCTTATAACTATCAGATTGGCTTACATGACAGAAAAGGAAATGGACAAATGCTTTAGGGGATATGGAAAAATTGGGACACTAATGCAATGTTGGTGGAGTTGTGAACAAATACAACCATTCTGGAGAGCTATTTGGAACTATGTCCAAATAGCTATGATACTGGGCTTACCCTTTGACCCAGCAATACCACTATAATATCGGTATCCCAAAGAGATGAAAGAAAAGGGTAAAGGATCTATTTGCACAAAAATATTTATAGCTGATGTTTTTGTGGTGGGAAAGTGTTGGATAGTGTAGGAATGTCCATCAATTGGGGAATGGTTGAACAAGTTGTGATATATGATTTTTATGGAATACTATTCTACTATAAGTAATGAGAAGTAGAATGGTTTCAGAAAAAAACCTGGAAGACTTAAATGAAATGATACAAAATGAAGTGAGCAGAACCAGAAGAACACTGTACACAGTAACAGCAATAGTATAAGGATGTTCAGTTTTAAAAGACTTACTCTAATCAATACAATGATCAAAGAAAATTCCAAAGGATCCATGATCAAAAATGCTATCCACCTCCAGATGAACTCTTAATGAAAATTGAAGGATACTTAAATTCAAAAAAAAAAACCAAAAACTTTATTTTTCTAGTCTTTTTAATCTCTGTATTCTTTTACAAGATGGCTAATATGGAAAATGTGTTTTACATGACTTCACATGTATATTGTTGTGTCATTTTTTCAGTTGTACTTAACTCCTCATGACCCCTTTTGGGGTTTTTCTTGGCAAAGATACTGGAGTGGTTTGACATTTCCTTCTCTAGCTCATTTTATAGATGAGGGAACTGAGACAAACTGGGTTAAGTTACTTACCTAGAGCCATACAGCTAGTTAGTGTCTAAGGTCAGATTTGAACTCAAGAATATGAGCCTTCCTGATTCTAGGTCTGGTGCCCTATCTACTGTACCACTTAACTGCCCATGTATTATATATATAAGTGGCATCAAATTGCTTGCCTTCTCAAGGAAGAATATAGGGAGGGAGGGAAGGAAAGAATTTCAAGCTTATTTTTTTAAATGAATGTTAAAAACTTTTTACATGTAACTGGGAAATATTTAACAAAATAAACAAAAATTTTAAAAATAAGCACCAAAAAAATTTACACTGAAAAATTAAATGACTTGACAAAAGCCACACAGTCAATGTGTGTCACTTGAACCCAGTCATCTTGACTTCAGCTGTGAGTTCTTGAAGTCCTCATGCCACATTCTGTGCTCCAATTAGAGATCAAAATAGGCAGGTCTCAGAAGTGCTCCTGGTCTATTTTTGAGAGCTATTCTTCCTAGTACTTTTCCCTTGCTACCACATAAAATGTCTATTCTAATGACCACACTCCTGAGAAAAGTCAATTTTATGTTTTGTCTCTGGATTCCCTCACTCAGCCATAAGCATACACACAGCCACACACACACACACACACAACTGATTCACAATTTTTACTACAATATGGAAGAATCTCAAGGACGAAATTAAATATAGATTAGGTGTTAGTCAATTAACTT
The DNA here is from genome assembly GCA_011680675.1 of Gymnobelideus leadbeateri. Lineage (NCBI taxonomy): Eukaryota > Metazoa > Chordata > Mammalia > Diprotodontia > Petauridae > Gymnobelideus > Gymnobelideus leadbeateri. The sequence goes on along the minus strand of WOXC01000702.1, from coordinate 17,585 downwards.
CAGAATCAAAGATTCAATGGTAGAAGTTATATAAAGGCCTAGGAGGTTAAGGGACTTGCCCAATGTCAGATAATTTATAAATAATAAAACTGGAATTTGAACCCAGGTCCTTTGACCCCAAATCTGCTTCTCTTTCCATGATACTGTGTAAGCATTAATCCACCTCATTTATCATTCCACTTTTAGTGATCAGGCACTTCCTCTCCAGCTCTGTTTTTAAGATCATAGCCCTAGAGCTAGAAAGGACTTTTCAGAGACTATACAGTATCACCTCATTCATTTTACAGATGAGGAAAATGAAGCCCAGGGAAGTTAAGTGACTTGTCCAGAATCATATATGTAGTAACTGTCATTAGGTGGTATTCCAACTCAGATCCTCTAACTTCAAAAGCAAGGCTTTTGAACCTGACCCAAACTATCACAACTTAAACCCCTCGACTCAGTTGAAACCCCATGAAATTTGTCCACAAAAATTATTTAGGTTATCTTTCATATAAGCAAGGCACACAGAACCAAAATCAATTCTAGGCAAATTTGTTTCTAATTATTAAGATAATTAATAATAATAAAATAATTCTATTTCTCACCTTTTTCTTCTCTCTGTCTCTTCTAAACCCATGTAGACTCTCTAGATAACCTATTTTTTAAATAACTACCCCCAACACAATCTGTACATATAGATTTCAGGGAACCCCCTTGTGCTAGGAGCAGCTTTTAAAGTTCTTTACAAGTAGGGCTTGCTCTGTTAATTCTACTTACATCCTTAGAACTTATCCTTGCCATGTAGTAGGGGCTTAATAGATATAGTCCCTGCTATTTAGTTGTGCTTAATAGATGCTCATTGTTCAGTGCATGCATGTATCAGTGTTCTTATTCTCTTCCCTCCAATGGTGGAGAAAATACCCTCATGCCTTCTCATCCTATGCAACTATTGTCCATTTCTTCCCACAGATTCTCCATAGAGGAAATAAGCATGTTTAAAGTACCTACTATGTATAAGGGACAAATTTAACTTGTCTGATCCTCACAAACACCCTGTGAGTCTATTATTATTCTCATTTTACAACTGAGGACACTGAAGCAAAGAGAGATTAAGTCACTTCCCTAGGGTCATGCAACCAGTAATATCTGAGGCTGAACTTGAACTCTGGTATTACCTACTCTGGTGTTAGCACTCTATCCACTGTGCCACTAGCTGCCTTGGTCACAGAGGATTTACCCGATAAACTGAAGATATTCCTCTGAATTTTTTCTATATTTCATATGTGCCTGTGAGGCAGTCCCCTTCATGTTATATAGCTATATAAATAATATAATTTTTAAAAATCTCTGCAATTTATATGGCCTGTCTTAATATTATCCCTTTCTTTACAATATTGATAAGTGTAATTTTTCACATTTGCATTTCATTATACTGTTCCTCTAACTCTTAATGGTCAGTTATTCAAAGGAAAGAGATTAATGTTACAAGGCTTTACTATTTAGGCCATACATGATGATAATAATAGTAGTAGTAGCAGTAGTAGTAGTAGTAGGTAGCATTTATATACCACATCAAATACTTCAGAGTTCTTTACACATTATCTATTTGTTCTTCATAGCAATCCAGTGAAACAAATCATGAAGTGAATGATTAAGCAAATTGTGAAGTGTCATTGACCCCATTTTATGGATGAGGAAACTGAGGCTGAGCAAGTTTAAGTGATTTGCCCACAATCACAGAGCTAGTAAGTCTGTGAATCAGGAACTGGACTCCATCTGCATTATTCAAAGTTCAACATCTTATCCTTTATGACACCTAACAGCATCTGGTAATAGGGCTAAGTTCTCACCTTTTCACAATTTGAAGAAGTAGGAAGTTTGGGAAAGGGGAAGGCTGACTTATTGACTTTAGTGCCAAACAGTGTACATTTAAGAAAAGCAACAATCTGCTTTATGAAGACATAGACTCTTCATTTAACCACAGATGTTGATTTCTTCACGACACAATTGAAACCACCAAAATAGTTTTCAGGGAACTAGTGTCGGATTTTCTTTGATGGTTTTCTTTTTAAAATATGTTTCATCGATGCCTAAATATCACATCCATTTCTGGAAAAAAAAATAGATAAAGATCTTCCATATAAAACCCTTCTTTGTAATAAGGGGGGAAACCAGTGAGCAAAAACAAGTATATTGTGACTGCATCTAGCTGTACATTAAATATTCTGTGTTCATAGACTCCAGCATTTCTGTTGTGAGGAGGAAAGTTAGAGACATAGATCCAAAGGTGGGAGGAATTTAGTCCAATCTTTCCAATTTACATAGGAGCAAAGTGAGATTCATAGTGGTTCAACAACTTGCCTAAAGTCACACAGGTAGTAGTAAATGATAGACAGGATTCAAACCCAGGTCCTCTGACCCTAAAGTAAGTATTCTTTCTACTACATCATACTGTCTCTCCTACTGCTTAATTAACTATTGTATAAGATTATCCCCAGGTTTTCACTAAGTGATCCATTTTCTATTAGTGAATTTTCATTGATACCAAATGGATAGAGATATGGTCTTGGAACCAGTAAGAGTTGGATTCAAGTCACACTTCTGACACATAATGTCTATGTGAACAAGTCATGTCTTAGGCAATTCTTTAAAACTGTAAGTTTCAGAAGTTGGTGAAATTTCCTCACCCAGGTGGTTCCCCAAACTAATGCAATCACAGGTACAATACTTGTACTTCATTCAAATTATTGTAGTCAATGCACATACTATTATTTTTGTTTTATTTATTTCACTCTGCATCAGTCCATACAAATTACCCAATGTTTCTCTGAACTCCCCATGATCACCATTGTTTACTACATGCTAATATCCTATTAGGCTCACACGCTTATAGTTGGATTTTTTTTCAGCCATTCACAAAAATAATGGTTCTAGTTCTTTGCTAACACAAATATGACATTTGTTTCTGTCTTTGATTTATTTGGGATATATATTCCATGGTGAGACTGAATGAAAGGTAAGAAGAGGTAAGTCATTTTCACGAAAATTTCAAATTGATATCCAGGGGGCTTGGACCAATTCATAGTTTTCTACCAATAGATTAGTATGTTTGTCTTCTCACAGTCACTCAGGTATTGACTATTCCTATCTTTTGTCATCTTTGTCAAATTGTAGAGCGTGAAATGAAACCTCAAAGTTGTTTGAGTTGGTATTTCTTTCACTATTAGTAATTTGAAGCACATTTTCAAAAATTCATTTGTAGTTTGTTATCCTTCTTTTGAAAACTGCTTATGCACAACCTTTGAACAATAGGGAAATGTTTTTTGGTGTTATATATTTGTGTCGATTCCCTCAATATCCTGGATATCAGATTTTTAACAGTGATATTTATGCAGATAGTCTTCCCACTCTGTATTTTCTCTTTTTATTCCATCTCCATTAATTTATATTCATGTAAAAATTTATGAGTCTGTCCACAGGCTAGTTTCTAGCTGACTCATTTGATAATTTTCCTATAGATGAGGCAAGGGGAGTGATGGTTATACATTCTTATTTCCATCTGAGAGGGCCCTGAGAACTAATTTATTTTCTCCAATAGGACAAAAAGGGGAAGGAAAAGGAGAAAACTAGAAGATTTCAATAGGATACAAATGAACCCTAAAAAAAAGTAAAAAAAAAGTAAAAAAAGTAAAAAAAAAAAAGAAAAGCAGAGGGAACCACCGAAAGAATCACTTCCACGAATTAATTTTTTCTAACTCCACAATCTCTTTACTAGTTAAACCCTGTTGTGACATTAGATACTGTGCTGTTGTGCCTGAATTTTTTTTTTTTTTTGGACAACTCATAGAATCTCACCTTTGAAAGAAAGGTCACAGGAGATCTAGGCCAATCCGTAGCTGAACAAAAATTCCCTCTACAACATATGCAACAAATCATCTTATCTTTAAGATCTCTAATGCAGGAGAAGCTAGGGAGAGCTGTATCTTTTAGCATATAGGATCCCTTCCCCTTCCTTCAAAGCTTGTTTTCACCAGACTAACCATCCTCAGTTCCTTCAAGCCCTCCACATATGGTATGATCTTTGAATCTATCTTCTGATGGACTCCCTACAAGAGTTTTTAACTTCACATCTGTAAATTTAAAAAAAGAAACTATTTTGACAGCTCTTTTTCAATATAATTGGTTTCCTTCATAATGCTAATTATTTTATTTTATACACTTAAAGACATCATTCTAAAAGGGGCCTATAGCCTTCACTAGACTGATAAAGGGGCCCATGACACAAAAAAGGCTGAGTCCCTACTCTAGAGCTTGTTGATGTCTTTCCTAAAATGCAGCACCTAAAAGTAATCACAATATTGAGAATGTTGTCTAATGAGAGCAGAATACAAAGGTTTTTGTTCGGTTGTATCCAACTCTTCATGACCCCATTTGGAATTTTCTTGGCAAAGATATTGGAATGGTTTAGCATTTCCTTCTCTAACCCATTTTACAGATCTAAGGCAAATAAGGTTAGGTGGCTTGCCCAGTCACATGGCTATGAAGTGTCTGAGGATGGATTTGAACTCATGAAGATGAGTCTTCCTGATTCCAATCCCAGTTCTCTGTGCCACCTAGGTGCCCAGAGTACAAAGGAACTATCTCCAATATGGTACTGAATACCACATATCTTTTTTTTTTTTTAAAGCAATTGGGGTTAAGTAACTTGCTCAAGGTTACACGGCTAGTCATTATTTATGCGTGGGTGCTCATTTTCTGAGGCCGGATCTGATCTCGGGTCATCCAAACTCCGAGCCCGGCGCTCTTACTCACTGCGCCACCTAGCCGCCCCTTTAGGGCAATTGGGGTTAAGTAACTTGCCCAAGGTTACATGGCTAGGTTTTTGTTTGTGCGGATTAAGTGTCAGAGGCCGGCTCCAAACTCAGGTCCTTCTGATTCCAGGGCCAGCGCTCTATTCACTGTGCCACCTAGCCGCCCCCACATATCTCTTAAAGAAGCCTATCTCATTACCTTTTGGGGGCTGTTATATCACACTATTGATTCCCATTGAGCTATCAGTCTACCAAAATCCCCAGATTATTTTAAAATGAACTGTTCCTATGAATACCCCATACCATCTATAATCCTACAATATTATTTAGATGACTGAATTTTTTAACTGAAGAACAAAACTATTGTAATGGAAATGCAGATTTGAAGATCTTCCCTGCCCCTAGGCCCTTTGATTGGCTTAAGAGACTTTGATTGACTTAAGTGACTCTTAAGAACCTTCCTTGATTTGAAAATATACTCTGTCCCCTAACAGGCTGAATGGAGCCTGTGGTAGGAGGCTTGGTTTGCAAGAATGACCACACCTGGATGCCATGTGATTGGGCAGTGGGTCAAGAGGGTGATTACATTCTCTGAGCCAGGAGAAGACTATATAATCCCTGATTTGAGGCTTTACTTTGGGGCTCACTTTGAGAAGTGTTGTGTGATTTGACCAGATGAGACTCTAGGCAGCCATTGAGAGCCCCCTGGCTTTGAAAACCCAGATGTTGATGCTTCCCTCTCTGGTAACTGTGATTTTGTATTGATGTAATGGTTAGACAGTTTGGAAGCCTGTCTGCTTGATCTGTTTGTTTCTCTGTATTGAAACTACTGTCTGTATACTCTGAAGTTCTGGGTGATGACCTTTTTCCCCTGAACTAGGTAAATGGTATATGTTTGTTTTATTAAAGGGTGCTTGTTAACTGATTTTTGCGTTGCTTTCCTTTTGAAAAGCAGATCTAAGAACCTGTATTGGCAGCTACCCTGGGGATGTTGGGGTGCTTGCTGTTACAACTGTACATTTGTCTCTATTTTTTTTTTCTTTTTGGAGGGGGAAGGCAGGGCAATTGGGGTTGACTTGCCCAAAGTCACACAGCTAGTAAGTGTTAAGTGTCTGAGGTCACATTTGAACTCAGGTCCTCCTGACTCTAGGGCCAGTGCTCTATTCACTGGGCCACCTAGCCGCCCCAGTCTCTATTAAATTTAATCTTACTCCACTGATCCAATATTCTTGACAGGATCTTTATGAATTCTGATTCTTGACCATTGATTTAGTTATCTTTCCCAGTTTTGCCTCATCTGCATATTTGATAAGCATGCTATTTACATTTTTAACCAAGATATTGATTTTTTTTTCAGGACCAAGGGAAAATTTCTGGGAAAGAGTTCATTAGAGATTTCAACCCAATCATAACAACTCTTTATGTCCAACCATTCAAATAATCTTGAATTCATATAACTGTATAATTACTTACGTTACATCTAACACCAGAAAAATAACATGTGCTTTTGTTAAATGATTTTTCTAAAATATAAGAAATTATAGCACTTTCCAGTCATTAGCCCAAATATAATCTACTCTTGATGAAGCCATACATGTTATTTCTAATCACTGCTTTCTTTACAAAATGTCACAAATAATTCCTTTAAATAATACTTCATAAAATTTTGTCAAGAAATGAAGTAAAACTAAATGTCCAATAGTTTGAAAACTCCATTCTTTCCTTTAAAAATAAAAAAAAATACTTGTTCTTCTTAGACCTGTTTTACATTTTTCATTCTTCAGAACCTTTATAATATAGTAGCACAGCAATCATATATGTCAATTCTTAGAACACCCAAGAATCCAGTCCACCTGGGCCTGATGACTTGAGTTCATCAAGGGCAGTTAGGTGTTTTCCTATCCTCTCCCTTCTTGTCTTGGGTTCTGACTCCCCATCAGCCACTTTTATTCTGTCCCTTCTGGACAAAGATCATTCTCTTTGGCAGGAAAAGCAGACGTAGAATAAGTGCTGAGAAGTTATCCATTCACTCCATGTCAGTTACCATTGCTCCTTCCACTTGAAAGATTGCTTACCTTGTCTTTGAGCCTCCTCTTCCAACAAATATAGTTTCAATAAAAACTTTTTGTGTTATTTTTAGATATCCTTGCTAGCCTCAACTAATTATGAGTTTTACTGTTCTGATATAATTCTTAGCAGACCATGTTATGCTTTTGTATTCATTGTCCTTTTCCTGACTTTGTTTCTATCATCTGTGAATGTCTTTTTAAAAAGCCATTTGCTGGTCAATTCCCTCTGTGTGTATGTGTATATGTTTGTGAATATGTACATATGTGTATATGTATGTTTGTGTGGGCACATATGCATGTATAAATACAAACAAACCTGTATATATACACACATATGTACATACACATACATTTGTGTATATCTATCTATATCTATTTATCTATCTATCTATATATATATCTATATATGTATCTATATCTATATATCCATCTATATCTCTATATCTATCTATATCTATCTATCTATATATATACTCATATCAGTTCCACAGGCATGCTTGCATGGGTTCTGGATAATGGATGATGCTCTCACTCTTTGCCAATCACCAACTGATTGAAGCAGAGCTGTGTGCTTGTTCCCCTGCTTCTTAGCATAATGTTTTCAGCAATGTTGTTAGAAACCTTCAACTATGATGAAAACTGCATCAAGGTTGGATACCACCGTGATAGTAAATTATTAACTTGAAAAGGCTACAAGCCAAGACTAAAGTAGAAGGAGTGAAAGCACAACTTTTTGTTCACAGATGATGATGCACTCAACATAGCTTCTGAGGCTGAGATATAACAGAGTATGGATTGATTCTCTACCATTTGTGCTTATGTTGGCTTGACAACTAACACCAAGAAAATAGAGTTTCTACATCAGCTAGCAGTGCACCATCCATATGTAGAACCATTGGTTACAGAAAAAGGAGAAATTTTGAATGTTGTGGATAAGATCATATATCCTGTACCCAGCCTCACCATCCATGTGGACATCCCGCATGGATGGTGAGGCTGATGCAGGCATCGTCAGATCTAGCTATGTTTGGGAGACTATGAAAGAAAGTATGGGAGAAAAGAGATATTTGGTTGCCTACCAAATGAAAGATCTATAGAGCCATTGTACTTACCTCATTAGTGTGTCCCTGTGAAACCTGGGCAGTATACCAGCATCATGCCAGGAAACTGAACTGCTTCCATTTGAATTGTCTTAGAAAGGTTCTGAAGATCACCTGGCAAGATAAGGTACTAGACACCAATGTCCTTTTTTGAGCTGTACTGACAGGTATTCAAACTTTATTGCCGAGAGCACAACTCCAATTGGCTGAACACATTGTTCAAATGCCAAATGTACTCTTGCCTGAAAAAAAACTATTTTTTGGAGAACTTATATGAAGCAATTGCTTACACAGAGGTCAGAAAAAGTGACACAAGGACACTCTCAAGGTTTCTCTGAAGAACTTTGGAATCAATTGTGAGCCATGGAAGGTACTAGCCTAGGACTGTAGGACTGTCCAGCAAAGCATGCCCACATCAAAGAAGGTACTGTGCTCTAGAGCAAAGCAAAGTTGTAGGAGCTCAAAAGAAATGCGAGATGTGCAAATTTAGAGACATTGCCATTCCAAATGTCATATGGACTATTTCTGCCCAATTTGTGGTAGAGCCTTCTGAGCTTGTCTTGGTCTAATCAGCACAGATGGACACATTGTACCTTGACCACAACATAGTGATGTCATTTTGGTCTTCTTTGAGCATGAATGATAAAAATGTGTGTGTGTGTGTGTGTGTGTGTGTGACTTTCTTTAGACAACTCCTCCTTTCCTGTTTATTGGATTTAATTTTGTGATCAGATTTTCACTTTTTAGAGTTTCCCATCCAATTCAGTCTGATTTCTCCCATTAGATTTTTAGTCCAACTCTTTCTCTAAATCATTTGAAATATCACTAAATATTTAAATTACCTGCCACAGTCTGCTAGTTTTCCTCTCCTCTACCACAAACTATGAGATTAAGTGGTCATTTCTCCCAAAATTTCCCACCATTTCCATGTCAGCACACAGATCCCAAATTACTAGTGGGTAAGCAGGAATGAAAACCTTTCTGTCATCCCCACTGCTCACAAACAAGAAAGTTCTTGCACATATATACAACTCAGTATTTAAAGTAATTGACAGTCACCTGACAGTCTTGGCATTACCACTCTCAGACAAACATCCCTTGAAGTAATTTTTCTCCCTTACCAAAGGATCTTTGTGATTATCTAGGTACTTCAGGGGCCTACAAGAGGGGCACATTTCATATGCTATTGTCTATAGTCTGTTATTGATACTACCTTTTTCAAAGTAGTTTTAAGGAGTGACTTGGGCAATTGGGGAAAATTTAAATTCCATGTATGTATGTGTATCACTATAGACCCGGTAAATAATGAAATAGAGTTAGGCCAGATGATTTCATAAGGGCAGATGCGTCATCATGCTTAGATATACAGCTGTCAAGTATGAATAGTAATCATACCTGCCTTACTTATATGAAAAAATGATATCACATCAGCGAAAGTTAGCAAAAAACATCAAGAACAGTGCAAATAAAAGGCAAGAGAGGGAGATTATATAGTGCAATGCACTGGAATGTCTGCTAGATTTGGAATCAAAGGGAATCAATTTGTATATCAGCTCCACCATTTGTTTGGCCTTAGGCAAGTCACTTAGCCTTTTAAGGTCTCAGTTTCTTGATTAGTAAAATGAGGGCTTTGGACCTCTGAGATCCCTCCCAAATCTAAATTTGTATTCCTGTCTTATTATTAACATTATACCTTTGCCTCACATCAACATCTCCAATAATCTATTTTTCTGGGTGTTCTTAACTGAACTAGTCTAACTTTGATATCTTCTGATTAAATTACCCGTCTCATTATTATTGACTTCAATAGGTATTGCTGCATCAACTGGAGGCTTTAAAAAGAAGATATCACCAACATTTACATTTAGGTTAGATATCTTCTGAAGCTCAACATAGACTCTAATGAATAGGATGGAGAAGAAAGAATTTTGAAAGAAAATGTTCTCCATCTGTCTATGTGAAAGTTCTCAACTTGGGGTCCATTTACTTTTAGAAAAAAAATATTTCAATAACTGAATTCAATATAATTGGTTTCCTCTGTAAACCTATGTATTCCATTTTATATATTAAAAATATTATTCTTGGGGTGGCTAGGTGGCACCAGCCTGAAGTTGGGAGGACCTGAGCTCAAATTCGGCCTCACACACTTAACTAAAAACTAGTTGTGTGACCTTGGGCAAGTCATTTAACCCCAATTGCCCTACGTTATCCCCTCCAAAATAGCAAAAAAAAAAAAAAAAAAAATATATATATATATATATATATATATATATATCATCCTGAAATGGAATTCATTGTTTCCACCAGACTAAAAAGCATGTACTTAGAACTTTAGTTTCTGGTCTTTACAACATAACTGTAAAATTAAACCTCATTTTCTCCACTTCTACTTATTGTTTATTTAGTCTCATGAACCCAGGAAGTTTTACTTCCCTTCTCTGATTCAAATTTCTAAGTAGGATTTGAGTTAAACTTTCACTGAGCAGAAGAATCACATGATTTGAGCACTTTGAATGTGGAAGATTCTCAGGGTTTTGGAACTTCTGTTACACAATCCTATTAATCATGAGATAAATACAAGGATAGGAGCAAGAGACCACTGCCTAACACATAGGACACTTTAGAAGTGTTTGTTGAACTGATTTGAAGAGACCATGCCAACAGGATACACAGAACATGACTCAGGTGTTCTGATATACCCAAAATATTTTCTATGCAACAAATTGTCTCAGACATAAGAAATAAAACCTGAAATTTTCTTTTTCTTTTTTTCCTCTCTCTTTTCTTTAATTTTTTAGTTTACAGCATTCATTTCTACAAGATTTTGAGTTACAAATTTTCTCCCCAATTTTCCATACCCACCACCCCAAAAGAGCATTCCCACTGAATAGCCCATCCCCCAATCTACTCTCTCCCATATCTTCCCCTATTACCCCTTCAACTTTCCAGTAGGGCACGGTGGATCTTTATTCCCCAGTGCCTGTATATCTCATTTCCCAGTTACATGTAAAATATTAATAATAATAATAATTATATATATATATATATATATATATTTAAACATTTTATTTTAAAACTTTGGATTCCAGATTCTTTCCCTTCCTCCCTTGTAACTCAATTTCACTGGGAAGATAAGCAATTCAATATAGGTTGTACATGAATGGCTACCCAAAACATTTCCATTGTAGATATACTGTGGAAGGCTGACTACATTTCCCTCTATCCTATCCCACCCCCCACTATTCTCTACTTTGATCCTTTCCCTTTTCAAAAGTGGGTGCTTCCAACTTCCCTTCCCCCCAGCCTGCCCTCCCTTCTATTATCCCCCCTCTCTTCCCCTTCCCCTCTACTCTCCTATAGGGTGAGATACCCTATTTAGTGTGTATATCATTACCTTGCTAAGCCAAATTCAATGAGAATAAGGTTGACTCATTCCCTTTTGCCTTCCTATTCTTCCCCTCCACTGTAACAATTTTCCCTTGCCTCTTCTATATGAGATAATTTACCCTATTCTGTCTCTCCCCATCTCCTCTCACCTCTTAATTTCACCTTTTAAGAACCATCTCTTCCTGTTCAATTGGTCCTGTGCCCTCTGTCTATGTATACCTGTAGACATATATACACACACTTACATATGTATTCATATGCCCATATACCCTCCTATATAGACATATATATGTATGTATACATATACACCCATGTACCTACACATATGTGTGTATACACACACACACACACACACACACACACACACACACACACAAACACACATTTCTATTCCCTTCAACTATTCTCATACAGAGAAAAGTTTCATAAGTTACAATCATCATTTTTCCATATAGGAATATAAGTAGTTCAACTTTTATAAGTTCGTTATGATTTCTTTTCCCTGTTTACATTCTCAAGCTTCTCTTACTTCTTGTATCTGAACATCAAATTTTCTATTCACTCTTGTTTTTTTATCAAGAATGCTTGAAAGTCCTCTATTCCACTGAATGACCATATTTTACCCTGGAACATGATGCTCAGTTTTGCTGGGTAGGTGATTCTTGGTTTTAATCCCAGCTCCTTTGACCTCCTGAATATCATATTCCAAGCCCTTCAATTCCTTGATTTGGAAGCTGCCAGGTCCTAAGTTATCCTGATTGTGTTTCCACAATATTGAAATTCTTTCTTCTTGGATGCTGTGATAGTTTCTCCTTGATCTGGGAACTCCAGAACCTGGCTATAATATTCCTAGGAGTTTTCTTTTTGGGATCTTTTTCAGGAGGTGATCTCTGGATTCTATTTCACCCTCTGGTTCTAAAACATCGGGGAAATTTTCCTTGAGAATTTCTTGAAGGATGATTTCTAGGTTCTTTTTTTGATCATGGCTTTCAGGTAGTCCAATAATTTTTAAATTATCTCTCCTGGATCTATTTTCCAGGTCAGTGGTTTTCCCAATGAGATATTTCACATTGCCTTCTATTTTTTCATTTGTTTGAATCTGTTTAATAGTATCTTGGTTTATTATAAAGTAACCAGCTTCCATTTGCTCTAATCTAATTCTGAAGGAATGATTCTCTTCAGTGAGCTTTCGAGATTCTTTTTCCTCATTGGAAAGGCATTCTTCTCCTCATTGCCTTTTTGAGCCTCTTTTGCCATCTGAGTTATTCTATTTTTTAAGGTATTATTTTCTTCAGTCAGGTTGTTGACTCTCATTTCATAATTTTCTTGCATGGTTCTCATTTCTATTCCCAATTTTTCCTCCACTTCTCTTACTTGATTTTCAAAATCCTTTTTAAGCTCCTCTATGGCCTGTAACCAGCTCATATTTTTCTTGGAACCTTTTGGTACAAGAGCTCTGACTTCAATGTCTTCCTCCTGTTCCATGCTTTGAACCTTTTTGTCCCCAAAATAGGAGTGTAAAGTTGGGTTGCTCTGTTTGCTTTGATTCCTTTGCTTGCCCCTGTTGCCCCTCAATTGCTTGACTTTTGGGCTTTTTGCCACAGTAGAACTCTGCTACCAGAAATGGGAGCTTCATCCCAAATGCTGGGGTTTTCACAGCTGCCAAAGGTATTAGTTGGGTGCCCTCTCTGAAGCCTCCACACACTCTGGCAAGCTGGTGGCACACCCCAGGACCTCCACCCTAGACAGCAATTCAGATCCAAGCAGTTTAAAGCAAGAGTGATTCCCCTCAGACTGGTCACTTGATCCCCCTACAATCTGCAAACCAGGAGCTGAAGCTCTCATTTGGTGGCCCACTGAGCCTCAGTGGCTCTTCCCCACACCCTTCCTGGGGGCTGAGGCCTGATCACACTTTGACTTCACAGGTCCAAAGTCCTCACTGCACTGACCTCTCACTTTGTCCTTGGCATCTATGGGTTGATAATTCTAGAACCTGCCACAGCTACTGGTGATGTGAAGTTCCTCCAGCTGGTCAGGCTGCCCTGGGGCTATTGGCTCAAGTGGGGCTCAGGTTGGCTCCCAGAGCACCGTACTGGATGCTTGCTGCTGGCCTACCAGGATGTCCTCAGCAGGAAGTTAGCTTCTCTGTGTCATTTTGTGGGTTCTGTAGCTCCAGAGTTTGTTCAGAGTCCCCTTTTATATAAATTGGAAGTGGTAGGAGCTGGAGCTGCTTGGAAATTCTGTTTCTACTCTGCCATCTTGACTCCGCCTCTGGAATTTTCTTCAGTCATGACTGAACTTAAAGTCTCTTATAGTATAATAATAACAACAAAAATAGCTCACATTTATATGGTGTTTACAATGTGCCAGGCACTAAGCTTAAGCGTTTTACAATTTTCATCCCTTTTGACCCTTACAACCATCCTGGCAGGTAGGCATCGCTGTTGTTATTGTGATGGTCATCCTGTTTTACAGAGAAGACAAATAATAGTTGGGACTGTACTGTGAAGTGACTTACCCAGAATCACATAGTAAGTAACTCTCTGAGATTGTATTTGAACTCAGGTCTTCCTGATTGTAGCCTGGGCACTCTATGGATCACACCATCGCACAGTATACTGGTTTACTAAGACATAGCTCTGAAAACTTTTGGCCTTTTTTTTGGTAAGAATTTGTTGTTTCCCATTTTATGGATGTGTGCTTATATAGGTGATCTCTCAGGCTTACTTGTGTTACAGCATTCTTGTTTGGGCAGAGTAGGGTGGTGGGTGGAAATGGATATCTAATGAGAGATGGCCATCTTTGGTCTCTCTTACAGCTAAACTCAGATGACTCAGGACTGAGAATGTACTCAGTAGCAAGTTACAAATAAATACCAAGGATCCAGAGTAAGGAAAGCTAAAACAAAGCTCTGGAGAGTGGATGGGTATAGCAATACATTAGGTCAGGAGAAAAGTTTGGAAGCCAAAGTAGAGGTAAGTGAATATAATTAAGTCAGCATTCCAGGGCCAGCATACATTTACATGCCAAATATCAATATATGACTTTAAGGCAAACTCTTAAGGCATAAATTGGATATCAGAGATCAGGACAAGCATGAAGTCAGAAAAAAATTATGTGACTAGAAATAGGAGAACATAAATACAAGAAAACAAAGTAAGGCTTTCTTCAGTATACTTTTCAAGGGTAACAGTCAGGAACCAGAAGATTTTCAGAAACTGAAAGAGAAGGGCCAAGCTATTAGGAAAACAAACATAAAGCATGACCAACAAAGACAGGCCTTGATGACTAAAGCAACTCTTCTCCCTTTGGTCTTAGTGTTCTCTTTAAGAAGGAACCAATTCCAGAATAACTATTCCAATAGAACCAGGTAACAGGCATCACCAGGTTAGTATGGAGTCAGTTTGGACAAAATCAAGTAATGGGCACTGTCAGGAAGATCTAAAACCCAGCACTGTTCCATTACCATAAGCATCTCTTTTGCTATTTTTAGCTAGTAAATATTTAAAATCACAACCTCTATAATCCTGGCCACCAGTGGGAAAAAAAAAGAGACCAGTGAACTCCCTTGATACATCATGGTTAAGTCCTCCCATTAGGATGACTGAGGAACACTCCAAAGGCTAGAATTAATCATTAAAAGAAAATCCATTTGTGGTTAAGACTATATCTAGTCTCATTGTGAGATTAAGCAGGACAGGGACCCTGTGTACTCTGGTGCTGGCTATGGCTTCATGGGAAATGACCAACAGCTGGGAAAAAGACACAAAGTAGCAAATCCTCAGGGATTCAAAATGGGATCAATGAAATTCCTCTATGCTGTACTTTTTTTAAACTCTCATGAGAAAAATGGATGGGCAGATGGTAGTTTAAAGTTTAGACTGAAAAGGAAAAAATCTAGGAAAGAAAAATTCTATTCACCCTTAATTTATCCTAGTAAATTATTTAATAAAAAATCCTGCATATATTCTATTAAAGTAAAACTATGGAAACAAGTGTTGAATATTCATTACTGGATAACTATGTTGAAATACCAAGGATATAAATCCCTTCGATACTAGTTACTTGACTAGAAATTAAAAGGTTCAAAATAGTAACTGTAGAAAATTAATGATATGAAGGGTAAAAATAAAAACATTCTTTTCTAGACAATAATCCAGAAAAGACAAAAGCTTGCAACTTATTATTCATCCTTTTTTAGACAGACATGTATAGAGTAGCTACCTTTATAATACAGTATCACCTCAAAGATGGTGTCACTACAGCTCTTCATGGAAGTCAGAAAAGACTTCCATTTTCCATTTCTGTAGCCATATCCACAAAAATCCATCTCGATGATGAGCTCATGTAAGGCATGACAACTTTAAAAACATTTCTAAATTTACTTCCTGCACATGGCATTTTGCAGAATGACTAATCAACAAAAGCAAGAATGCAAAGGCATTTTGTTCCTTTGATCTCATATCATTGAGCTTGGCACTTACAAATGACCCTGCTGATGCCATTGCCATCCATGCCACTAATCCATCGTGTGTGCAAATGTGACTGAGAAGCAATGCAAAACTAACATAATAGTTGAATAAAAAGTCTGCCAACAATGGGTTAGCAGTCTTATAAGCACAATTTGGGGAGCTTGTCATGGGCAGTAGCTTTGGTTCTTCACTTCATGGATCTTACAAAGCCTTTTTTCAAAGAGTCTCTTTCTTCCCAGCAGATGCATTTCAAATTGGACTGTTGTTTCTTTAACTCAAGTTACATTTATGAGCACATATCAGTTTTATCCTCCTAATCTAACTAATCCTGGTCAGATTAGTCACAATGGTACAACTGGCTATGCATATAGAGAAGCTTTATGGCCAATATGTATGTTTAACATCATGGGGGCAAAGCATTTTTCCCCTCCCTATTCTACATTCAGATATTTTTACCATGTAGATATTACAAATGCAATTTAATTGGCAGATAATTACCAGAAAAAGTACAGAGAACAGAAATTTATCTTTGTCTATATGATTAGTTTTGTTTATGTGTTTGAGAAGGTAAATTACATTTCTTTGCCAAAACTTATTTTGTCACCATTCACCAAGTATTCTCTAGTATTTACTACGGGTAAGGTACTGTGCTAGGTACTAAAGGAGATAAAGTTTCAAAAACAAAGTCCTTGCTCTCAAGATGTTTCCAATCTTATAAGGGGTTATCACATATAAAGCAAGCAGACAAATCAATAAAATATAAAAGAGATAAAGATTAATTACCTGGCAAAAACTATAGTATGTTCTGAAGGCCACACTATAGTTTGTTGATTCTGCTAGCCTAAATATTATAGCCATCAGTTTCACTTTATATAACAAAATAAGCATGATATGAGAATGGAGCCTATAATCCCTGCATCCCTCACCCCGTGCCTAAAAGTTCTTATGATTCTTCTCAAATGTACACATGTGCCTTTGGATTCATTCATGCCAATCTCAAATCCTAAGGCTTTTCCACCTGCATATTGGATTAAATGGGAAAGTTTACTCCTTTGCAGCATAACATAGTGGAAAGCAAACGGGATTAGATGTCAGAAGACCAGGCTGAAATTTAGACAAATGACTTAATCCCTCTGGGCTCCAGCTTCCTCAGCTGTAAAATGAAATGGTTGCAATACATAATCTCTTAGGTCTTGTCCAGCCCCACAATTCTAATTCTTTCAATTTTGTGAGTAAGTTAATAGTTGGGACTGTACATAGGTCAATACAAGGCAAAATCTTGAAATGTTTCTTCAGTTACCTCCCGTCTTACATACTGCACTCCCTTTTGGCCTCACTGGTTTCCCAGGTATCTGAAAACTTAAGCTACAATCCACTCCCATTCCCTTGCCCAGAGCTTCCCAACACAGTACATCTATTGAGAACTTCCTCACCTTCTGGACCACTAAGATTCTATTCATTTATTCTGCATGCTTTTCCTTCGGCATATAACTAGCTAGCTTAGTAAACATTTCAGCTGATATATATATATATATATATATATGATTGAGGTCTATATGATTGTCCTATCCCTCCCAACTAAGCATTTACAGTTTAATGAAAGCCTTTAATACTTTTGCCCAAACGAATGAGTATTGAGAGGGGACCCCATGGTACTACAGGCAGCAAAGTAGCACATTTTATAGGACATGGGACTTGAGAATTAGTAAGACTTGATTTTGCTGTCTTAGACACTCATTCAGAAGGAAGGAAAACAACAACAGC